>WEDG01006561.1:0-65717 GCA_017591395.1 Schistocephalus solidus
TAGTGTCTTCACTTCCAACTCTCACAGCAAAAATGGGGTGAAATTTCGCTTCAAGTGCAGAAAAAACCTTTGGATGAGACGTTCATGAGAAGCAGGGCAAGTTGTAAAAACCAAGAAGTAAGCGGGTACTTTAACCTGCGCAGATGAAGATTCTTTTGTCACCCGCAGGAGGGACAGACAAAATTTTGCTTGGCACTGTCCTTATTCGGACATCCTTGTCCGAAATTGATATATAACCCTTCGGTGACCTTAGGTTCGGTAGTGATTAGTGGTACGTGCTAGGGATTCACCGTTGGACTTGATAGGCCATCCATTAGGCATGACAATAAACACCACTAGCCTGGGGCAAAAGTGGTGACTTTACTGCAAATTGGGTCGAAGGGGGACAGACTTGTGCAGCATCGGAGTCACTCGATCTTCCTGTATTTGTGAAGTGGAGATGATTAGCCAAGTTTGAGACGACTGGAAATAGACAGCGGCTCAGTGGCAGAGGTCAGGTTTCTCTCTGCTGACAGAAGTGAGCTTTGCTGGAGAAATCATCGGGAAATCACCTTCCCTGCAACACCCTGTTGTGATGCATACAGTAAATATAGTCGAAAACGACGCTCGAACTGTCGCATCAGCACCTGGTTTCGACCGTGCGTAGAAGTGGCAACCCGGCCTTGATAACTCTGCTCGGCTTTAGGTGCGATCAGATTAAACCTGCAGCCAGGTTATAGAAGCACAAGAGGGACCACCCATCTGTCAGCGCCCCAGACCAGCCGGGGACACGTGGGTAAGATCAGCAAGGAGTTGGAAAAACGGACCTAACTCAGGGAACAAAGGATACCTGAACGAGTAATAGGGAACCGGTGGTATTAGGGGTTTTACAAGAGGGGCTAAATGAAGAAAAGGAGAACACGAACCCAATCCCAACTCTATCTATTGTTTTCGTTAGGGTTAGCCTTCGTTTCCGGGTTAGTAGGGTTGCACATTAGTTTGTTGCCTCGAGACGTACGAATTGTGAGATCAGGTGGTTGTACGTCACGCCGGCCACTATGTCATTCCCAGCTAATCTGACACTTTTTTAAGGACACTCGACGGAAGCAAGAACGAGGCCGGTTCTGCGCGATTTTTCAGTACCTCGGTAAAACTTAAGCGTTTTAAAACTGATGTTGCGTCCTAATAGTCAACCGGTTACAATGGCTCCTTCTCAGTATGGTCTTTCTGGCATTTCCATTCAGATGGGATCAAAGTCCACCCCTTCCTGTTTCTGTGAAAAGCTGGCTCATCACGCTGAGACCATGCGCGTGTGGCCCGCGTAGACGAGTTCTTTAGCTTTGTCAGCCACTGCGCCTGATCCCGTCTCTTGCCTTCTTGACTTATTCTTGACACGGGGCTCGGATGGCAGGGAAGAGAGATTGCGGTAGATGCTGCGGAAGCCTACTACCACCATAAACTAATTCACGTGCGAGTCACCGTCCTTGCGCCCGCCATGCTGAAGGGCACGCAGTGTAAATCGTCGTTAGCGACGATCGAACTGAGGAGAGGTTATGTGTAGAAGGAAAACCACATGAATAAGAACACTGGGGTACAGTGCTTTTCGGGCAATGAGGTACCCCTACGGGCGGCAATTCAGCGCACTCCTCACTAATAGTGGTAATGATACCCTTTGAGTAAGCATAAGGTGGTAATGATCGTGGCTTGGACAGCTCTTTCTTCCGCGGAATGATGGTCGTGCTGCAAGGGTTCCCTATTTATTTAGCCTTTGTAGAAATTCAAAACATTCAAAAGGTTCATTTTGAAGACATATTCCTGTGAACTTGCAGATCAGCACGTGTGTGATACGCGTAGATGTCTTCAGCCAGGTCAACCACTGCAAACCAAGTACAGCAATTCGTTGTCCACCAAAACCCCACGCGTGGACACGTCTCCCTTATATGAGGTCCAACTACGTCATCGTTATGCGCAGGCGTGAGCTCCTGTAGAACAACGACAAAGACAAGGGAGGCTGGGATGGCCATTTCGGGTTTATTAGACATCACCAGTCAGTCAACCCCAAGCCCAGGTCTTGCGACACTTGAGGATCGAACCCACGACCTATTGGCTAGATGTCCAATGCCCTAAACACAGTCAAGGGCTCATTGTCCTCTCGGTGGCGATCGGATATATTAACGAGAGTAGAAGGGTGCTAGCCGACCGGTGAGTGACTACTGGTGAGAGACGAGGGTGAGCCCCAGGACAGAACTGGGCGGCCCGTTACGCGATCGGCGAGCTTCCTCTCCCCCCGCTAAGAAAAAAATGAACGCAGTGCTTCCACTACATCGGTCTGCCATGATTCTTTATCAAATTGGAGCGAACTTGGTAGGGCTTAAAAAAATCGTGCCAGGTTTCCAGTGGCTTTACGTGAGAAGGTCATGACATTTTCTTCCTCCTCCTCAACGAAATTCCGCTCTTCTAGGTCAAAGACTGTGTGTTAGGTCTAATGAATGCGGTAGGTAAGAAGCCAGTGGTAGAAATGCGAAGAGAGGACACGTAGGAGACACCCACAACTTACCGGTCGTAGTCTTGGGGAAAGAACTGGGAGATCCGGCGCATGGCATTTTCTTTCGGCGCTTTGATTCGATCCCGACAGATAAAAAATATATTCTAGAAGTAGCAGAGGTAAGCCCGTCTGATTAAAAGGCCCATTATTTAGAGAAGAAATAAACTGGCGGTACACGGGGGCTTTTAACTTGCAATGGAAAAGTAAAAAATCGGAAATAAGGTATTTCCCAAAAACGATACGTGTATATGAGAGAGAGAGAGAGAGGGAGAGCCTTGTCATAATACTGTGTTTTTAATCCAGATTGAAAAGACTTTCTGCAAAGTGATCTTGAACTGAAAAGAAGTGTTAGGCTATTTTATATTATAAAAAAAGCAGCAATGTAGTTTCAACCAACAATTACTGAAAAGCTAAAAAAGGAGATGCCGTAAATAAAAAATAAAAGCGAACGCAGCGGTTGAAGGCCCATTCTGGTATGACCTTATAAGGGTTTATTGTGGTTACAATTAACTACCTGGCGGAAAATAAGAAGAAAATATTCACCTTTATGATGGCCAACAATTCTCAAAAGGAGATACGCAGAAAAAATCACCAAATTAGAGCTTGAGGGAAAAGTGACTGATCTACCAGTTTCATTTAGAATGTATCGGTCTTCGGGGATGACAAACGTGACAACTATAGAAAAGTTACCGGTTTCGTTATTACTTTGAGGAGGTCACCTAAAAGAAGTCAAATTGGTGAAAAAAAAACTATCTACTCGCCCAGCTAGGGGATAAAATGCGTTAGCTCCGGAGTAAAGCGAAGCGAAGGGGGCTCGCGGTTCGATTCCGCCCGACGACAACCATTTCCGGGCTTTATTACTTTGCCGATCGGGTGTATTCTGTCAGAAAGCTATGCTTCCTATTAAAATCTCAGTCTGCTAGAAAATTTTAATGACAAAATCAAATATCTTTAGAAATGTATGGGAAAAGTGACCAGATTCTCAACAGGATGTTGTTCCCATTATAGAAGTACTTAAACTTCCGCACCTAGGCGGACCCCCACCTCCTGGTCTACGCTCAAAGTACAGCTGCTAATACTTGTACAACTACTACTACTACTACTACGACGACGACTACTAACCGCTACTAACTACTACTACTACTACTACGACGACGACTACTAACCGCTACTAACTACTACTACTAACCACTACTACTTCTACTTCTACTACTACTACTACTACCACTACTACTACTACTACCAACTACTACTACTATTACCACTACTAAATACTACTACTACTACTAATACTACTACAACTGACATGATAGTTCGACCGTCGTAGTCCGACGATGTCCACCGTATGCTCCATGGAAGGGTGGAGCAGGGATGGTGACTTGCGCGTGATTTAGTTTAAAGTGATAGTAGACTTGCGCTGCATCTACCGCACTCTCTCCTCCTCCCCCACCTGAACGCGGTGTCAAGACAGAATCAAGAAGACCGGAGGCGGGAGAGGACGCAGGTGGCTGGCGCGACTGGGTCCCCTAAGTCCTAGCCGCCCCTAGGCGTGCCACCACACCTCCATGTTCGGCATTTTTTATGGGAGCGCAACCCGAATAACGCCTGCCGTGCCCTAATGTGGCCCCCGTGTTGGTCGAACGCATCTACCACGTGGCCTGTTTAGGGGGCACACTGCTACTTCTACTACTAATACTACTACTAACCACTACTACTACTACTACTACTACTACTACTACTACTACTACTACTACTACTACTACTACTACTACTACTACTGACTACTACTACCACTACTAACTACTACCACTACTACTACTACTACGACGACGACTACTACTACTACCACTACCAACTACTATCACTACTACTACTATTACTACTTTAACGACGAATACTACTACTACTACTACTATCACTTTTACAACAACAACTGCTACTAGTATTGACACTACCACCACTACCGCAACAACGAGCGGTCTACTACTGTCATTAAAATTGGCTTCGTATAGAGCAAGGTGCTCGGCTGCCTATTTATCAGAAACTGCTGTCAAGTTTTACTGCACTAACTGGTTTTATTTAATAAGTGCGACGTACGCGGTTTCAATTTGTAGACGATGAAGCTGAGGGTGGAGGGAGGTGAGTAAACAGTGGGCAGGAAAGAAAATTTAAAAAAGACGGAGTAGGAGAGACGCACCTGAAATGCAGAGGCCCGAATTACGTTCTCAATCTGAGCTTTCTCTTCAAAGCGGATGGCCAACTAGAAAAGAGGAGGGCAGACGAAAACAATCAACCCCGTAGTTAAGGGAGAAGGCCGGAATTTTCAACTTTGCTAATATACAAATATGTGGAAAACGCGATGGAGACAACTTACATCTAGCCACTTCATTATGATCTTTTCCGCCACAGCGGCAATGTATATGCACACGGAGTAGTTAAATCGGCCGCTGAATTCCTTGAAAGGCGAAAGAAAACAGTGACGGAGAGGCTTCCAGTTAAAAAATGTTGCAAAATATTGTGCGACGAAAGTTGCACGTTCTACAAAAGTATTCTCCATCGAGTCACTACGAAATCCTCCCCTCCTCCCAGACCAGGAGACGATAAAACCACAAAAATCGAATGGAGGACAAGGATTCTGACCAACTACGGTAAGCAGGCACGCACCGCTCGGTTACAGGACTCCCTCGTCTTGTTGTGTCTTGGAGCTCACTCTCGAGCACCGCCAGCAGCCTCACGGCGGTAAATGAGCGTTGGACTTCGAACCCACAGGTCGCGAGTTCGAGCCACAACAACTGGGGTTGGGTATGGCGGGCTGATGACGGTCAATAAGCCCGAAATGGCCATTCCAGTCTCGCTTGTCTTTGTCGGTTATGTTATTCAGTCTAACCAAAATGGTTTCATTCAAAGATTGCAGTCACAGATGCTGAAAGTATCCCCCTGGTTTCAGTATATTCTGCAAAATTGCAACCTGCATCACGTCTCTGATAAACTAGTTGGCGCAATACCTTGATTTCCGGCATCTGTTTGAACCTATTAGCTTAGGTGGAAATTGGTAATCCACCCTACCGGGTGCAGTAGCAGGCACAATTTCACGTCTTCGAAATGCACAAAAAGTTTACAGTCAATTTCGTCAGATTTTCTTAACGAGGTGAACGCGAACGAGTGAAGGGATAAAATAGAGTTTCTTATGGGAAAGAGCAATTTATCCGCAGAATAAAACCTACAAGGACTCAGGAAGGGGTGAGGGGAAGTATGGTGTCTGTGGAATAAACGCAAATAGCACATCCAAACCTCGATAAGTGCTGTCGGTTGCTTCACCGAATCGCATTATACCTGCTGCCTACTGGATCAGTTGTAAAGCTGAAGCCAAGAAAATGCTGGTTTCGGATCTCAGATTTTTTCCAAGTTTTCATTTTTTTATAAAGGAATATGTGAGTATGACAAACACTTCTTTGTGGTTATACAGGAGACCCCTATCTACTTTCGAAGTTTTCCGGTAAGAGAAGTCACATTCACCAGTAATGAAACCTCGCGCTGGTTAGTCAGGCGGAACACTTTTAGAAGGCAACATATGAACAACGGCGACATTAGTGACGGAAGTGTTGTTGGAGAATTGTGGATACCATGCAGGGGAAAGGCAGCAAACAGGGACGATATAGAGCATGACCAAAAGTAGGGGCGGCGGCAGAAGATGAAATTATGCAAAAACTTCTAAGAGACAATAGTCAGAAGCAGAAATTTCTTCTGCGATGGGCTCATAGGTAGTAGCTCAGCCCTTTGTTTCCTACTGGCACCTCTGCCCCACACACGGCAGTTCGGCCGTCGTAGTTTGACAATGTCCATCGTATTCTTCGCAGCACGGTGGGACAGAGACGGTGACTTGCGCTACATCTACCTCACTTCCAGTTCCACTCACCCACCGGGGCCCGGTGTCAAGACAGAGTCCAGAAGACCGGAGGTGGGAGAGGGTGTGGGTACCCTCCCAGTTCTTTTTTGATCTACAGAAGCCGAGGACGTGCAAGAACTCCAACTCTAGGAAGGAGTTTGTCCTTTGGTAGCACTTTTTGTGGAAATATGCGATACAATCAAGCAACCTATTTCTCATAACACTGTGATTTGTAATATAATGAGTGAGCAGGTCATCCCATTTCAGTGGGAGCCAAGCTGCGGCATTCAGCCAATCAGAATGCCTTGGTGACGGGATTATAGACCACCCGGAGAAAACAGTGCACAAACTTAAGTTGGCTGGGTCCACAACAGTGCAGTATTAGGTGGAGGATAGTCGTCATAATTCGATCCCGCGAACGACATCCACTGTGTGCCCCACAAATTATAGTTTATAGTGAGGCAGACTTGCGCGGCATCTACTACACTCTTTCCTCCATCACCCACCCGGCTTCGGTGGGAAGACGACGACCGAGGGCAGACTAGGAGAGAATGGCTAACAAAGCCCAACAGCGCGCCCAGATGTGTCAAACACGGCCTGGTCCTCAGCTCCGACCTCACATGCACTTTCACGCTTAGGGTGGTTGTACAGAGGGCAACTCACCCTGACCGCGGAGAAGATTTTGTCCACAGGCAAATGGAGGCCTTTCTTACGATTCTTTTCAGCCATTACACGAAGAGATTCAAGCTCCGTCTCGGACGGCAAAAGTCGCCCTGGCAGTTCAACAAGGGTGCCGCAGAGTCGAGCGTCCACATCACTGATCGTTTGCGGTATGTTGGGCAGGATCATGGAGGAGAGGAGGCTGACGAGACGCTGCGCAAGAAAGCTGCGAGCCTCATCCTCCAGACGCCGACTGCTTGGTAAAGACGTCGTTGTCGCGGCACCTGAGGAGGGCAATTCCGTGTCAGGAGCCACCGAAGGACGAGCTGATGGGAAATTGAGGAAAGAAAGTAAATGTAGCGCATAAATTGTCAGCAATATAGGAAGCTAGGGGAGGCGACGGAGTCAGTGCCTTGATCTATCAGGATGCCTACAGCACACCAGTTCGTACGATAACGTTACTTCTTCTTGTTTTTATTTTTCTCCTTGGTAGGGCTGCGATCATGCCCAATCTAACCGGCATCAATGATGTCACGGATTGTACCTCTTCAGGCGTGACCATCCGCGGCAGCAGATCTGGATAGTTCATTCTCTTCACCCACGACAGAGGTGGAAGACCGAAGGCTCAAGAACAACTTCCATGCCTTGACGAACTGTGCCGAGCCAGGTTTTGAGCTGATCCGATCTTTGACGCCTCCAATTGGGTAACAGCGCCGAATCAAGGGCAATAACACTGAGCTCGTGAGGTGAACGACGAAGAACGTGCCCAAACCACCTCGGTCGTCTTCTTCGGGTGACCTGGGATGCTGTCGCAGCGAGTGCGGGAAGTCTCATTTGAGAAGAAGTAGGTGTACTTCACGCGAAGTATGGTCCTCAAGCAGTGGTGATCAAAAACCTCAAGTTTTACCCATCTTCCACGCGCACAGTCTAGCATTCACAAACGTAGAGGAAGACAGACTGGACGGATGCACGGTACACGCGAATCTTCGTGGCGATGGAGATGTTGCGTATGATGCATAGACACTGTCTAGAATTTGAGAGAACCCAGCGAGTAGCTTCGATTTGGAAAATAATGTCGTTCCTTCTCTGTCCATTCAGCGGCAGCCTTACCACGAGGTATTTGAAACTACCTACTTCTTCAAGCCGACAGCCATTATTCTCGAGAGGTGCCTTCTCCTGGACAAGGATGCAGCTCGAAAACACTTTGGTCTTCCCGGCGTTTATCGATAAACCGACTGATTTAGCGACCTCATTCAGCCATGACAGCATAGACTGCACATCCTCAAAGCTTGAGGCTAGTAAGGTTCGAGCATGATCACGGCCTACTACCGCTCCACCACGGTACGAGTTCCGATCCACAAAAAACTGTCCCAACTGTTAGATAGTCGGTGTAGCGTTCGACAAGGTTTCATCCTGTCGTCCACTACGCCACTGAGAGGATTCGCGGTAGAGCCCTACACGAAAGTGACTGTGCTTAGATTGCAACCGAACGCCGGCTGACTGACCTCGACTATGCTGATGGCATCGTCTTGCTAACATTAAGCTTTGGTGATCTGTAATCTACAGCATCACACGTGAAGGAAGTTGCTGAATCCGTCGGTTTCTCCCCGTCCTTCGTCGTCGGCCTCTTAAGCTCAGTTTTGCAGTCCTTGATTCGGCACTGTTACCCATTTGGAGGGGGTCAAGTCGAAACCTGATTCAAAACAGTTCCTCAAGACGCGGAAGTGGTTCTTGCACCTTCGGTACTCGGTCTCCATCGCTGGGGAAAAGAATGGTTTGAGCTGTTTAGAGCTGCTGCTGCGGTTTTCCACGCGTGGGGAGGTAAAAGTTGCAGCATTATTGAGACGGGTGAAGTCAGGCACGATCGCAACTGCACCAAATACAGGTATAATGAACGAATCGGAGGAAGCTGTTGGAAAAAAAGGAGACACAATTGTTGGAATATGTTTTATTAGCCTACCGTTTCGGCTTCACACGTAAATCCATCATCCGAGACAGGAAAAGACGAGGATCTAATGAGGCTGCAATTCCAACGAGAGGCAACGACCAAGTGAGCCACAAACTGCTTCAGTCATGGTTCCCCCCTCCCCTCCAACAGATCAGCAACCGTAACGACCTCCCATATATCTAGTGCTGAGACTGCCTGCGAAGAATAGTTAGTCACACAGGAAGCGCCCGGGAAAATTTTGTTCGCAGTTCTAATGTCGGTGCCATGCACGCCCAAGTCCATATTGATCTGGATTAAAAATAGGGGACAAAGAATCCTACATAAGTGGAAGGAGAGGCCGTCAGAACCTGACCATGGTTTCGATGGAGGACGGGTTCTATTCGGGCCTGTCGGCAAACAGATAATGAGATAGGGTGTAATGGCTGTATTTGCGTGAACCTCGGCACAGCATACTTTGTATGCCCATGCATATACATTTCGGCACACAGCCTGTCGTCGCTAGCACAGTTTGGCTGTCTCGAAGGTCAATGTACACCGTAGGCCCCATGACGTGGTGGGCAGAGGACATTGGCTTGGGCGTGAAAATAGTTTACCGTGATAACAGATTTGCACGGCATTTTTGCACTCTTGCCGTCCTAACCCGCCTGGGCTCAGTGAGAAGACAGAGGCGAGCTCGGGCACAATGGCTGACAAAGCTAAACCGCCCGTCTACGCGTGCAACACACACACAACCTGGTTCCACAGGGTTTTCGCAAAATGTGAGCAACGCGGATTTACCTGAGAGGGAGTGTCTTATAGGATTCTGATCCCTCGAGCCAATCACCTCACATACACACGCAGTACTGAAATCGAGAACCGAGGTATTCCGTCAGTTGGCAGCTTTGCAAGTAACGACTTTTAGCGCATACTTATAGTTTCAAAGCGCATCAGACACTGCCACTTCTGCCGGCACAAACTGGAAAGTGGTAAATCGTACACATACAAAGTGGAGACCAGGTAATCGAGCATCCCATAACGGATTTCTATCAGGAAAGATGGAATTCAAAAGTGCTTTAAAACCTGCACGTTGCTCCTTTTGATGTTGACGATACATCAGCATGTCACCATCAACAGATTATCACTCAACAACAATTTCCTTCGAACAGGGGAGGCCTGAATGAGCGACACGTTGAAGGTGTTGAACCTGTGACAGAAGTACTCCTTGCCCAGCTTTTAGGTGGTGGGACATGGAAATAGAAACCCCATACCTCCGGGAATATAGGTGGGCTAGCGCTAAATTCCAGAACCAGTTCTAACCCCAACCTTCGAATTAAGCCTCACTCAGACCTAAACCCTAACCCCTGACACTAAAATAAACCCTAATCTCAGTGGAACTTAGCGCGAGGTCATCTGTATAAGCAATTAATAATTAATCAATTAATTAACAATCAATAAATCTTATTGCTTCGGGTGGTCAGGATTGCTTAGGAGCCTTCTAGCTGGAAAACATACTCCTACGTTTATCCGATCAGTTCCCTTCCCCTCCTCCCCTTCCAGTTGGGGGCGATGTGTGAAGAATTAGTATTTTCTTGATGTCTTTTTACGAATAATTACGCTTCCAGAGTTCTCCTGGACGTTAGAAATTAAATACAGACGCATTAATCAATTGTGTCAGGTGATCACGGGCGGTGTTCTCTATGATTTTCAGAAGTTTTGAAAGGAGACCCAAGAGAAGCATACTTAAATCGGTTTCCGAAAGAAAGCAAATTTTTCACCAAGGGCCACGAGAGTTTTAAATTATGGCGAAAAACAGCTAGGGAAAAGCGTAAGGCACCTCA
Source organism: Schistocephalus solidus (assembly GCA_017591395.1). Classification (NCBI taxonomy): domain Eukaryota; kingdom Metazoa; phylum Platyhelminthes; class Cestoda; order Diphyllobothriidea; family Diphyllobothriidae; genus Schistocephalus; species Schistocephalus solidus. The sequence goes on from WEDG01006561.1 coordinate 10,836, forward strand.
GTAAAAATAAAATGATTTCCTATAATAGTACATCATTACATCTGCATTAATACACCTCAACAGTCACCCACGAATCATAGCTATTACGAGACAATGCTTTTTTACTTCCGCTGGTATTTTTTTCGCTCTTGATATATATATATATATATATATATATATATATATATATATATATATATATATATATAGAGAGAGAGAGAGAGAGAGAGAGAGAGAGAGAGAGAGAGAGAGAGAGAGAGAGAGAGAGAGAGAGAGAGAGAGAGAGAGAGAGAGATATAGAGAGAGAGGGAGGGGAGAGAGAGAAGACTTGTGTATAATTTAACCGTCTTACTCAGTTATTGATTTGCGTGACTGCACGTCTGCGATAATCGTTAATCTTCCGAATGTGGGGCAACCGTCCCGTAAAGGAAAATTTCTGTCCAACAGAAATAAGGTACTGTCGATAGTCCGCCTCAGTGGTCTGGCACGGTCTCGCGTCGGTTGTCATATTGTGGCATCGGAGGGAAGGTGGAAGGCAGGCAGTTCGATAGATGGACAGTTGCACCAAGTATCTAGCTGCACGACCAGGTAAATGACCATTTCACTGTGGCTCAACCAGACGCCATACTTCGTGTGAACCGTCGTGAATTGTATTCAGTACGGCTGCTGCACTACCGTAACCGATTCGAACGGGGAAGGAGGGGGAACCAGGTATGGGTTGACTGGCCTGTCATTAAACGGGAAGTTGATTGTGGTCAGGGTATATGGGTGCTTCATGTCAGCACCAGTCATCTAGACTTAATCTTCCCATTGGCACACGACGAATGGGAGGTGAGCGAGGTTGGTACAACGGAGGTCTCCCGAACTGACGCACAAAGGGTTACTGGCCTTCCGCGTCTGCCCCCGGTGTAGCGGTGGTCACCATCATGATGGACGGACAAACTGCCACATTATGGCGCACTCCACAGAAGTCTCAATTTCATGCACTACGACAATCTAACTAAAAAAACTAGAGAGGATTCGAGCATTCTAGTTGATCGCCTTATAAAACGCGCTGGTGCTGAATTTCGAGATACCGGCAAGAGTTTGCAACTTCCGAAAATACTAGGTGAAGCAACAAACGCTAAAGAAGGCACCCAGCGACGTTTAAAAGGTAAGCTTCACAGAGGCTCGTGTATCACCAGCCACCAAACACAGTCAGTGGATGATTTATGCAATGGTAACCATAATTTAAACATGCGCTTTAACTTAGGGATGATCACTTAATTGGAATTGTAATATTTATTATTATTATATTGGAGCACAGTCACAAGATATTTCAGACTCAACGCGATGCCAGCTTTTCAATGAACATCTTCTCGGCCTCCTGAAAAACCTCACTGGATAAAAAATGGCTACTTAAGTAAGGTGCAGCTTTCTAACGATTTTCGATGCCCCTACGAATTCAAATATATTTTGCAGGAAACATAAGGAAAAAATATTCTTTCTTGTACTTTCTTAACGACAAAGCACGTTTATGCTCAGAGGAAGGGTGTTTTGAGGTATTAAAAACGTTTTCCCGAATAATTTTGAGCTCGATTGTTGTTACATTTGCGTTTAGGGTTTCCAGTCTACAAGCTGTATAATTTCAGTGCAAGGAAAATCATACATCCTTGTATGTCCTTAAGAAGATAACACAGTGCGTATACAACTTTGCAATGAACGTGGAAATCATGAGGAACGTTAATAAACGAACAGATACGGTGCTATTTAAATGGATCTTGTACAGTCTTAAAAAGTTCGACAACCAGAACCTTTTCAAAACCCAAAAATAGACTTTCTTCAAGTAAAAACCTTGAAAAAGGCGTGATCTGCTATCGAATGAGAAAGAATATTTTTGCTTATGTTTCAATAAAATATTTTAGAGTTTGTAAAGGCATAGAAAATTTATAGAAAAATGCTCAGTCAAGTTTTATCGAATGAGGTTTTTTCAGGAGGCCGAAAAGACATTCGTTCAAAAGCCGGCATCTTGGTGCGTCTGTAATATTTTTGGATTATGCTCTACGATAACGAATATGACAATTCCGCCTAAGTAATCATTCCTAAACCAAAAACACCTTAAAATTTATGTTATCAATGAATGAGATCTGTCACTGACTGTATATCTAGGACGGATTCCTTATGCAGAAGACAATAATTATTCGTCAGAATAAGGTTTTGTTGTGGACGGGATTTTTCCGGGTGATTAACTAAGGCTTGCATTTTGAGAAACGTCACAACTATTTTTATGGTATCTTGATTAATCGTGTCATGTACAACGGGTTTGTTGGGAAAGCCTAGTTTCGCAAAAAGCATAACCTTAGTATTACGAACAGAGCAGTTCCGAAAGAAAGAGGAATGGGAAGAGACCAAAGGGCAAATGATGTGAACGTACCCCGAAGATCGGTCTGATGCGACTGTCGTACCGGATATCCCGAGCCGGCGATGTAGGTGCGTTCGGAGGCTCCCTCATAGTCATTAGTGATACATCTTGATTTTGGTCCCTTAGGCCACACCACTACCAGTCTACTTGGCAAACCGTCAAACCTCTGTGTACGTAATGGAGACGGGGGAAACGGTCGCTGCTTTCTGGGACCTTAAAGGATATTTGGAGACTTCCTCTAGTCAACTTCCCTCCTCAATCCAGTCTTGCCTCGGGACAGCCATCTGCGATAGTCGCGGTCGGTTCCTCGTTAATGAGGACTAGGATAAACATGGACAAGGCAGAGCTCCGATCAGTTCTACCCAATCCGTCATCTTGCCCCTAAACAAGTTTCTCTAAGAGCTCAGAGTCTGAAATGTGTGCTTCGCCTATGCCACATAACTTGCTCCTCGGATTAATTTTCAAGCAGGTATTCGCCAGTCCGCCGACTCGACCACTTATACAACGGTGCATACCTTTCTGACAACCGGTCATTCTTAAAGGCGATTCCAGATAGGTAAACATAATTTACCGGGGCAACCAAGAGTCCTGTAACTATACAAGTGAAGAGTTAAGCAGATGCATTTACGTCTCCAGTAAAGGCTGCTTCCAGTCTACAGGAGATGGCTTTAGCGGAATATGGCGCATGGGGGAGAAAACCCGACTTTCATCCAAGGAAACCAGACAGTAGGACACATATATTTTATAGCAAATAAGGCGCTGAAACACTTAAAATACGTGCTTTTTGGCCACCAACTGCAAACAAAGCGACGGAGAGGAAACAAGTAAGCTGCTTGCAACTGCCACATTCCGTCGTGCTGTCGGCGTAAACTGGGATTGCGGGGAATGTCGGTAGGATTTGCGAGTAATTCTATGAGTACGTCTAACCTCACTGCGGATACATGAGTTCTGGGTTAACCGAGTAATTCGATCTGTGCGGTTAGCAACGACGACCTGTGGAGGTCTTACGGGGGTGAAAAGCGATCGGTAAAAGTAGCAATACAGCGTCGGTTAAACATGCTCAGTCTAGAAAGGTTAAAAAGTGTTGACACACCTCATGTGATTGCTTCGCTGTATAATGAGGTGTGCCCCCTAAACGGGCCACGTGGTAGATGCGTTGGACCAACACGGGGGCCACATTAGTGCACGGCAGGCGTTATTCGGGTTGCGCTCCCATAAAAAATGCCGAACATGGAGGTGTGGTGGCACGCCTAGGGGCGGCTAGGACTTAGGGGACCCAGCCGCGCCAGCCACCTGCGTCTTCTCCCGCCTCCGGTCTTCTTGACTCTGTCTTGACACCGGGCTCAGGTGGGGGGAGGAGAGAGTGCGGTAGATGCAGCGCAAGTCTACTATCACTTTAAACTAAATCACGCGCAAGTCACCGTCCCTGCTCCACTTTCCCATGGAGCATACGGTGGACATCGTCGGACTACGACGGTCGAACTGTCGTATAAGGAGGTGGTTCAGTCGTTACAATTTAAGTGACCTTAAGGATGTCAAAGGCAGGAGTCCTTTACAATTCCATCGAACCGCGAGGAAATGGCGGTTGCAAGAAAGACAGATCGAAGATGCAGAACACGGAGTGACTTTTAAACAGAGGGGACAGCATAAATTCAGGGAATACACAGAAGGTGCGCCTTCAGCAAAGTGCTGCATTACGCAGGACCACCAACAGACGACTCGCGAACGACAATTCACCAGATGTTCTTCAGCAGAAGGACGAAAATTCGAAAGCTGCTGAGCAAAGGCAACATCCGACAAGAACGATCGATTGGTGACATGGTGATGCACCTTCAAGGGTGACAAAAGAAGGGTTAACTGAGAACCGATATTGGTGTAATCATTGAGGTGGTGTCTACGACGATTGAATGCCCCACTCCATGCCGCAGGAAACGGATATTTGGTAAGAAGTAATACGAAGTACAAAAACTGTAAAAGGGCAGGTGAAATCCTTGAAAATCTTTTTGGCTACTTCCAAAAGCTGCGCAATCCGTGCCAAACTCGGTTGTTTTTACGCTAAAGAGAGAGCGGCAAGTGGACTTGACGAAGTCTTCGTTAGGTAAGAAGCTCAACAATCCGAAAATCAGAATTTTCAGTTTACCCTGTATTTTAGAGATTTGGCAGGACACCGGAATAGAAAACCTCCTATTCCAGAGGCGCTGCGCTAATTTTCGGGGAGTTAACCAAGGGTTCCTCTTCCTATGTCTTGCAGACAGACATACCATCAACGATTAATCTTAAAAATCAGGAAATCAGTATTTTTCGCCCTCCGTTTGTCATGGCTTTTAGGGAGTTTTCACCGGTACTCTAGCTTGCTCAAGTACGAAAGTACGCACATTCTACTCCTTGGCATGCCCAAGCAAGTAGAAGAGCAGGTCAAGTTCACGCGACTCTTACCATTCAGGAGATTTTCCCTGCACAGTTCTTTATTATCATGTGCGCTTTGTTTGGACAGGAAGACCTGACCTACACATGGATAAAAATCATTCCGTCAAGAACCCGAGCTGGGCGTTAGTAGTTGAAAGCGAAGTGGAAGTGTGGGCGATGCGCGGCGCTGGCAGCGATTCAACAGACGACAGTCAGCAGTCACGTGTTCATGACTAGGGCATGAGTCAGTCTGGAGTGTGAGAGCGAGCAGATGCATAAGAGTGAGCTTCGGCCGCTGTGCGCGCGGTGAAAAATAACAGCCACTGTGGTATCAGAGGTGTATAACCCAATGCAGCGTGTGTCTGTGTGCGCATTAAAGGCGAAGTCAAGTCAAAACGCATCCGAGGGGCGAAATTAGCGCATGGTGCGCGCGCCCGTGCGCGCGCTTATTCGGTGCGCGTGACCAGCCTCCGAAATTAGTATCTGCCAGGGCAGGGCGAGAGCTGACGAGCTAAAATAGGCGCCTGGTGGCCAAACCGGGCAAATAGGTGCGCGTGTGAGAGGGACGAAATCTGTATTCCGCGGTAGCCATGAGGGCGAGGTTACGAAAAAGTATACGTCACGGGGCAAATAAGGTACGACTGAACCACTTGCTGGGGCCACTTTACAAGGTACTTCAAACTTACCGCATCGAAAAGGTCGTGGGTTGGAAGGTAAAAACTTCATCTAAATAATGTGAACATTCGGCGGTAAGGATAATTTATATGGCCTCTTAAACAGGACAGGAAAAAAACAACCACCCAAAATACAGGTGGCTTTGCGCCCAATTCAAAGGAAATTAGGGTTATGATAAAGGCTAGGGGTATATTTAGGTGTAAGATTTGGATTAGTGTTAACTGTGGAGCTAGGGTGTAGAGCAGGTTTACGGTTAAGATTAAGGCTACGGGTTAGGTTTATGTTAGGTCTAGTTTCAGCAATATTTACCCCTTCTGAAATTATGCGCAGGACCACGTTTATTACTTGGGTGGGGCATTCCTGATAAGGGGGTCAGATAATTCATCCTTTCCCATCTGGCAGCTAGTAGGAAGCTGCAGATCGCGCAGAGTATGCAATTTATTCACCTTCCCATGTGACTCATTAATTAGTACTGATTCAGTCTGTCTTATGTTGCAGGCCAACCGTACTGTAAACGATCGCTCTCATTTGAAGTCGATCAGAGGTAGAAGTTGGGTCAGTTGGAGGATCGACCCTACACAGCAAATATCGCACGGTCTGAGATGGCTTATAAGATAACTTTCAACGCATAAATACAAGCCTTCATTAATCCGCCTTGACGTCACCGCCAGCTCAGTGAGGGTTTAGGCTAGACGACATCCAGGGAGATTTCGTTTTCAGGTCGGCGCAGCACGTGACGGACCCATCGCAATAGACGATTAATGAAGGCGCAGTTGACGGGTCGTTTCTGGCCGACTATATGGTCGCTAGGTGAGGTGAATTCAGAGAATGAAAAGTAAGCATCGAAGACCGAATATTTATAGACAACGGATGTTGCCTAGGCACACGTCAAAGTTGCATTAACTTCCACGAGTTCGGTTAAGCTCACGGTCGATTTGATTCTAATTCCCGTTTTTGGCAGAACAACCCTAGATCGGCGAATGTGTCTGTTACCCCAAGACGACCTTCCCCACCTCCAGTGACCTGCTTGATATCCCCCCACCGCTAGATCCCAGTCCAGTATCGTTGTTTCAGCGCGGGCTTTCAGGCCCATTTCAGCTGCTTTGTGCCAATTTGGAACACGACGTACCCAATTTCCACAAAAGAACACAACAACATCACAGTATCATCAGTGTAACTAGGATCCTTAACACACAGGTCACGGCCTATGGTAACACAGAGGCAACCTATCGGCGTGTGTTGAAGAACGCAGGTTATCGTGTAGTTGAACGGTGGTGGCAAGGAAACCCAGCCCTTACGGGGCAAGTAAGAACACAAGAGAAACCACACTCGGAACGAATACGGACGCTGGTTCTTGTTTTGTGGTGACCTTTGGTAATTGACTCAAACGCCACAGGCTCTTTGTTTTGTCGGCTGCGATCGGAATATGATGATAGTGTGCAGCTCACTGATTTGCGTATGGAACATGTTTGTTCCGTTGTGCCCTGGAGCTCACTTTAGAGTCCTCGCACGCGGTCTCATAGCGACTTGTAGCATATGTTAGTAAGATGGAACCGACAAAGACAAGGGAGACCGGAATGGCCATTTTAGCTAATTAGCAGGCATCAGTCATTCATACCCATAATAAACTAGATATCAGGAAAGATGGAATTCAAAAGTGCTTTAAAACCTGCACGTCGCTCCTTTTGATGTTGACGAAAGTGTCGTCGATATAGCTGGCCCAGAATTTTGGGGGGATTAGCTGAAGACAAGCCGCTCGAGCCTCTGCAAAACTGCTTCGACGATTAGCTCAGATTGACGCGAGCCCACCTCCCCCCTCCCCACAAAAATTCTACGTCAGATATGTCGACATTTTGTCATCATTAAAAGGATCGGTGTGGCTCATAAGCCAGAACGCAACATCAGACAGCAAATCATGAGGCCCAAATACCCGCTATCAGTGACGGAGCAATCAGCAGTGGTCTACGACATACCACCCCAAAACTGTGATTCGAGGTATGTTGGTCAAACGCCATTGCACAATACTGCATGGACATCAACTTGCAATCAACCGCAAGGATAAGCTACCTATGGTCTTCGACCACATACAGTAGAAGAACCACAGTTTTGACTTAGAGAAAGCGAGGGTAATCGGCCGAGCCAACTATAAGATGGCCAGACTGCTGCTCGAAAGTTCCTCTTCCTAGACTGACACACTTAACAGAGCCATTGACTTGCATCTCACCTACCAGGCGATAGGCGCAAGGCTCGTGCGAGTTCGGACAAGGCCAATAAGATATATATATTGATAAGGTGGAACCGACAAAGACAAGGGAGACCGGATCACAACCGACAAAACAACGAGCCCGTGGCTCAGTGGTAGAGCGTTCGACTCAAATACCAAAGGTCGCGGGTTCGAATCCCAGGTGTGCCACACTTGGGATTGGGTATGACTGGCTGATGACGGCTAATAAGCTAGAAATGGCCCTTCCGGTCTCCCTTGTCTTTGTCGGTTCCACCTTATCAACATATGCTACACGTCGCTATGCGACCGCCTGCGAGGGCTCTAGTCTGAGCTTCAGGGCACAACGGAATATACATGTTCCTTAAGCAGATCGGTGAGCCCCACACTATCATATATATATATATATATATATATATATATATATATATATATATATATATATATATATATATATATATATAGATAGAGGGGAGAATGAAGGAAAGGGAAATACGAGAGACACGCTTAAATGTAGAATGGCTAAGTGACGGATCAGACGATTTTGCGGCAGTTTCGTGGAATAAAGAAAAATATGACCCTCATGAAAAGTGGGTTTATAAGAGGGAAGGCGTAGGATGAAAGCCCGGACAACCGGCAGGCTGGCCCATAGGTGACCTTTTATGTAGGTTGCCGGATAAAGATGCTGTTATTGCGACACGTGCTAAATAGCCTATTTTGTATCAATAAATTAGCATTATCCAGGGAAACACAAAATTGTAATCCATAAACAAAGGCTATTTCATCGTAATTCCAAAGTACGCGTTGACACAAGACCCCTAAGTAGATGGGAGAGATGGTCATAAATTCATAATTTTTATTATAAGCGGCGAGACCGAATACAAAGTGTTGCATCATAGCTTATTTTCACACAGTAAAATTAATAAACAAGATGAATTTGTAGGGCCAGAATATGCACTTTCTTTAGGATGCTCGAAGGATAATATAAAACCACAGGTGGCATTTTCATTGGTAATAGGCTAATATTTATCTTTGACAATAGAAACGTTGTTTTTTTGCGGATGATGATCTAAAACAAAAGACTAAGATATTGTATATCGCGTGAGGACAAATAAGGTTTTTAGTTGCACTGCTACAGTTGAATAAACAAAGAAAGAACTTCGAAGAAAAGTATCGCAAGATGCGCTGATAAATCGGTAGAAAAAAGCGATAAAAGGCAATAAAATCTTTCATATTACACAGATGATTGGTAGTTGGGCACATACAAAAGATGACTGAACATTTATAGCAAACCCTAGTGATTTGAAGTACAGGACCGTATTAAGTAACAACCAGAAAAGAACTAAAAAACGTTCAGGAGGTAAAATGATAATAAAGTATTTTTAATCAAATAGTTGCGAAAATTGCAATTAATGCGGGCTTATTCATACATCATGCGCAGGGCGTATTAGGTAGTTCCGCATTCAGACAGATGGAAAGGGGTTGGTGAAACTCTGAAATTAAAAGCCCGTCTCATCTGATAACGTAGTACTGTTAAGATAAATTATTTTGCCTTAAGGAAACTGGAACTAACGAGCAGGAGATATTTACCATGAAAGAATAGAAAAGTGCTGATTATATACCTGGTCTCTTTACGGACAGCCAATGCTCGAGGATCCTGTCACAGGCCGTTTCAAAGGACTCCTTGTGCCGATTCAGACACTGAGTAAGAATGTTTATATCGCGTTGAGAGGAAGTCTGTGAAATAAGGGAGACCGTGGACATGTTCCTAGGTGCAGACGACATCTCCAAAAGAACCGAAGAGTGGAATTTCAGATATTTTTACTGTTCAAGTAGACGGGATTGAGTTCCGCCAGCATCTTCAAGCAAAAATACTTGCTAAGAACAAGTGCGAAACTGAAAAAGTGCAGGTCAAAACAGATGGAAATTGATGTGAATAAAAGAACACTTTACACCATGGAATATACGATAAAACTGACAAATATTATTTAAAACTCCGCACCTGTCTTGATTTTGGAGTGATATGTAGACTTCCAAGGACCTTATAAAGAAACACGGATATTTACATTAGCTTCTACCGCACTTTAACACTCGAATTCGGTAGCACTTAATTGTATCTGCAACCCTTCAAAAATACTCTTGCTAACACAAGGTCCCTGGAATAAGTTAATTCAGGCTAATTTATAAGAAAACATTAGCTTTAACACTGACCGATAATCCAGAGGAAAACTCGACTAAAATCGGCTTCTTCCAAAAGTCGCTAAACCATACAAAAAGTCAAATAGGACTTACGTAACCTAATGTGACTTTCTTTGGCAGAGTAACGCCGACTGAAAATATGGCCAAGACGTTGAAGGTACCAGCAATCAGCCACAGAAGCAAATAACATGCGGACAAACGATACATGTATGGTTATAATTTATCAATATAGGGCAACGAGTTAGCAAACACGAAGGGAGGTATATTAACTGCGGTCATTTCTATCGCAGCAACAACTGACTGTATTCTATATACACCAGTACTCTTCATCATCTGTATGCACAGAAAACGATATATGGAAAAAAAAATACTGAACGTCTGTGTTATAGACATAACATATATCCTCCAAAAATTAGTACTTCTCACACCTGATTACTCTTGTACTCCTGTGTGATAAGTACCTACAATAACACATAATCGTTATGCAATGTACCCATATGGGTAGGTATAAAAGGTTGTAGTTAAACCTTATTTAAGGCCTATGGCTAGGCCCCGAAGAATGTTCACTACTCCCCTAAACGAGGGCTTCAACGAAATGGGAAAACAGCATTATTCAAAAACGAAGAAATAACCAAGTAAATGGATTGTACATTGGCAAAAAAAAGTATTTCACACAATAAGATTTTTTCTTAAAAACCGAAAACTGAGCAGTGTATAGACAATTGTCACAAAACCAGCCATTGCAAAACCAGGAAAGTGTGCAGTGGTTATCTGAAAATCCTTAAAAAAGAAACTCTTGCCTCTAATAAAAATGGACAACAGGAATATTAAAAGGGTCATTTGTATATTCCCAGCATTATATGACACATTTGTAATAACCTATAGCTAAAGGTAATACGTCTTTGCAATTAACATAGGTTAATTGCAAAGACGTATTTAAGCATCATCTCCTAGGGTAAGCAGCCGAAAAAATTATTCAAAGAATCAAGTTACTATAGTGACGTCAAAATATAAGTTGTTAGAGAAGTAAATTCTAAAAAAAATATTTATGAAATGATATGTTTTATATTTCCGAATGAGATTACGTCTACTCCACCCAGATGACGAACGCGATACATCTATGAGTGAAATAAAGAATTCTGGAAAACGCAAGGTATTCCAAAAAGGTGGGTGGAAATGAAAGTAAAAAATAGAAAGCAGTAAAAATAAATGACACGCCATGAACCGAATAGGGGCTGAAGGTCAGAAAACGAATTTGCGCAGTGCGTACGAGCCTTATTAAACAATCATTTTGTCATGTAATAAATAAGAGCAGAGTACTCTGCTACGATACGCATCGGGCATTTTGTATACAAGACGGATTTATTTGTTCGTGCGTATCGTCCATGAATAACAGAGGTAAATAATACTACTAAAGTATAAAGTCCCTTCGGCAATGTCCTGACAGTGTGAAAGCTGGATTTTCGAGCACAAGAAGGTTGATTTTCTGGCTCTTGTTAAATTTTAAATAGTCAACTAGGGAAGTAGCCAACTATACAGTTTCTAAAAATAAATAAGTTCCCGGATTTCTGGCGCGTCGTTTGAAATTGGTTTTGTAGGTATTTGTACAATTTACATCTTTGTATCTTTCTTGTTCCTCTGAATATTTATGATCCCTTGTTTTAATGTGCTAAATAAAACACAACAGCCAGCTTCAACCGGCATGTTGGACGTCTTCTGTTTTCGCTGCTGCATGTCACCGCTGCAATCTCGATTGTACTGATCTCTCTCAATTACTTGCAGTCAATTGCAATGATTGGTCTTCATTTCTCGATTGCATTCTACTGATCGCCGTCTCAATTGAACTTCTGACTCTGCTCTTCATCCTTAATGCATAGCTTTCTGGATCTAGCTCAGAGTTCCTTACAATCCTCAACAACTCTCGCTATCTAGAAGCTGCGTTTTTCGTGAGTCTGCATTCTAACAATCCTCTGAAATTTTTGTTGTCCTTTTTTCGTTTGTAGTTTAGACACAATTCTCCACTAAGCGTTAATTTATTTTGTACACCTCGCTTCTTAGCAGTTTCGACTCTCGTCTACACTATAAAATTGGTGACCCCGCTTTTCTATCATTACGCACCATATCACTTACAATGACGGAAAATGAGACTTACGCAGACTCTCTTGATGTCCATAGCCTCTCTTTCAACGTGCCTCCATTTATGCTGAGCAACCCTCGAGTATGGTTTTGGCAGATCGAGGCAGTTTTCTCGACGCGCCGTATCACCAGTGAACGCACGCGTTATTCATACGTAGTGTAATCACTTCCTTTCGATGTTGCCGTTGACGTCGAGGACCTCCTTGATCCTATCCCTGCTGGGGAACCATACACCCAGTTGAAGGATGCTGTAAGTAATCGTGTGGCCAAGTCGGTCAACCGAATGCTGCGTGAGCTTTTCACGCAAGTCGAATTTGGCGATCAAAAACCTTCCCAACTAATGCGACGCATGCGGTCTTTGCTTGCTAGTCGTCATATGTATGATGCAATTTTCCGACAGATCTGGCTTGATAAGCTTCCCCTGCCCATGCAGCAGGTATTGGCTATGCTCGACACGAGCACCTCATTGGATAAACTAGCCACTCATGCAGACAGAATCATGGAATGCTACCCAAGCGGTACCGCATTTTTTAGTCTTCAACAGACATCGGCGTCCACTTCCAGATCTGCTAATATTGACACTCCTGCTCATCAAGGTACTCCAAAGTCAGAACGTGACCCTCCCTTTGTGACGTTATCATCGTGCTGTAGTGCCTATCGACGGGACGCACCATCATCTGACCTTTCGCAAGCGTCAAATATCGTGCGTAACAGTCAATATGAAGATTTAAAGGATACCGTACGCCTTTTATGCACGCAAGTCAGCAACATGTGTTCTATCCTCAACAATCTCCAGTCAAATAGTCGTCAAACATATCAACGTCGACGGTCCAAATCACGGGAATGGCAGCCACAGACCATGTGCTGGTACCACCGCACCTATGGCGTGAAAGCACGCAAGTGTATTCCGCCGTGCAAATTCCCACAGAAGCCGTAACAGTTAAACGACAACGCCAGCCAGTAATGGCGACGACTGCTGCTGGCTAACCGCGACCCAGTCGCCTCTTCTACATCACCGATAAGTCGAGTGGTCTCCGTTTTCTTGTAGATACCGGTGTTGAGGTTAGTGTTATCCCTCCTCCTAGGCGTCACCACCTCAAGCCTTCGCAGTTCTCATTGCAGGCTGCTAACAACACCGTCATCCACACATTCGGACAACAGTCCCTAACTCTTGACCTTGGTCTAAGGCGCTGTTTTCAATGGGTCTTTATCTAGCCGACGTCCAGTCACCGATTATTGGAGCCGATTTCCTCTCACATTTCGGCCTTTCAGTTGATTTGAAGCATCGTCGACTCATTAATACTACAACCAGACTTTTCACCGTCGGTACGGTCACCTCAGAACCTTCGGTTGGCATACACTTGACTATTCCAAGTTCGCCATTTGCTGACATTTTGAAGGACTATCCGTCCCTCACTAAAACTTGTCAGTTTACCGAAAAAGTTCAGCAAACATTTAAGCATCACATAGTTACCACAGGACAACCCGTTCATGCCCACCCTCGTAGGTTTCTTCCAGAAACGTTGCGGGTGGCTAGAAGTGAGTTCGAACACATGCATAATTTGGGGATTATTCGCCCTTCTTCCAGCCCATTGGCCTCTCCTCTGCACATGGTCCCCAAGAAATCAGCCGATGATTGGAGGCCATGTGGGGATTATCATGCTTTGAACAGAGCAACTGTCACCGATCGGCAACCCATTCCTCATATTCACGATTTTTCTCACACGTTGGCTGGAAAGACTATTATCTCCAAGATCGACCTTGTGAGAGCATATCATCAAATACCGGTTGCTGAGGAAGACATCGCCAAGACCGCCATCACAACGCCTTTTGGCTTGTTCGAATTTCTCCGCATGCCTTTCGGTTTGCGTAAGGCCGCCCAATCCTTCCAGCGGTTTAATGAGGAGGTATTGTGCGGTCTTTCGTTTACCTTTGTCTATATTGATGACATAATCGTCGCAAGTTCTTCGCCAGCGAAACATGCATCACACTTGCGTCAAGTGTTCGATCGTTTCCAGCAACATGGTGTGCAATTAAACGCCGACAAATGTCTTTTTGGCGTTCCTTCACTTGATTTCTTTGGTCATCACGTCGATCAGCATGGAATCACACCACTTTCAGAGAAGGTGCAAAGCGTTTTATCTTTTCCGTCTCCGAAGACCCTCACACAATTGCGACGTTTCATTGGACTTATCAATTAGTACCGACGTTTCATTCCCAACTATGCGGCAATACCGGCTCCATTGACTGATATATTGAAGTCGAAAGCCAAGCCGATTGAACTTTCACTGGCAGTTCACTCAGCTTTTGAGGCAGCAAAGAAGGCCCTCGCTGATGCGACCATGCTGCATCACCTCAACTCTGACGCTTCTACGCAGTTGATTTTGACCACTGACGCTTCCAACAGTGCTGTCGGCGCAGTCTTACATCAACAGGTGAATATCCAGTTGCAGCCATTGGCTTTATTTTCACAGAAGCTTCAACCGGCGCAGACTCGCTACAGTATTTTCTCTCGCGAGCTCCTGGCTATATACCTGGCTATTCGTCATTTTCGCCACTTATTAGAGGGAAGAGATTTTCGGGTTCATACCGACCACAAACCTCTTTCTTATGCCTTCAAGGCCAAACCAGATAGGTACTCGCCCAGAGAATTGCGTCACCTTGGCTATAACTCGCAGTTTTCTGCTGATATCTGCAATGTCGGAGGCAGCGACAATGTCGTTGCTGATGCATTATCGAGACCGGACATCAACATATTTTCATCCAACTCCGACCTGGCAAAGCTTAAAGAGCTCCAACTAGAAGACGAGTCCATTGTTGATCTGCGTGCATCTAGTACTCTGCAGCTTCGAAATGCACCATTTCCAGCATCACCAAGTACGATTTTATGCGACTGGTCCACGGGCACACCCCGACCTGTTGTTCCAGTATCCTACCGTAAGGTAGTGTTTGACCATTTTTACTCTCTATTGCATCCGGGCATCCCGGCATCCACGCCGGTCTCAAACTTATTGCTGCTCCCTTTGTCTGGCCAAAGATGAACTCCGACATCGCCTTTTAGACTAAGCAATGTTTAGCTTGCCAGAAAAACAAAGTGCCTCGCCATACATTTTGCCCACCAAGCACATTTGCTGTTCCAGAGGTTCGATTTCATCACGTCTCACTTAGACTTAGTTGGGCCTATACCACCTTCACGTGGGCACACACATATTTTCACAGCAGTCGACCGTTTCACACGATGGCCAATTGCAATTCCGATATCGGATACCTCGGCAGAAAATATTGCCATGGTCTTCCTGCATCCCTGGATTGCAACTTTTGGTGTGCCAGCTAACATTACCACTGACTACGGAATCCAGTTTCAGTCTAGTCTCTTTCGCGAGTTTACTAAACTTCTCGGGTGTGCACACATTATGACAGCGGCATATCACCCTGCTTCTAACGGCCTCATGGAACGACTGCATCGTCAACTTAAGACAGCACTGATGTCTCACTCAGACACAACTGCGTGGAGTGACAACTTACCCCTCGTCCTTTTGGGTATTCGATCAGCTGTCAAAGAGGAGATTCAATGTACTACAGCAGAACTTGTATACGGTACACCTCTCCGCCTGCCCGGGGAATTTGTGCAGTCTTCCACCGTAGACACTAGCTTGTCGAATGCTTTCGTTCAACAATTGAAACAGCGCATGGCTCAATTGCGTCCAACGCCCACTCGCCTAACATCCAAACGCGTTTTTGTGCAAGACGACCTTAAATCTGCTCCATTCGTCTTCGTCCGGCACCACGCAGTTCGCAAGCCTCTTTGTTTCCCTTATGATGGCCCTTACAAGGTCCTTCAACGGATGGAAAGTATTACGTCATACAGAAGGCTGACAAGACTGACACTGTCTCCAGGCAGCTTATATAGAGTGCATTCCACCACCCTTTGCTCCATCCAATTTCTCTGCACCATCACCACCCATTCCACCTATGTCGGTCCCTTCCACTCAAACTTCACACTCGACCACCCCACGTACACGTTTTGCTACTACTTCTTCACCACAACACATTTCCTATCGTTCTGGTAGATGTATCCATTTTCCTGTCAATCTTAAGGACTTTGACGTATAATGTTTTGCCTTTTTTCACCAAGCGTTTTTTGTACAGCAAACGCTTTGGTGGGGGAGTTGTGTAGGTATTTGTACAATATACATGTTTGTATCTTTCGTGTTCACCTGAATTTTTATGTACGCTTGTTTTAATGTGCTAAATAAAACACAACAGCCAGCATGTTGGACGTCTTCTGTTTTCGCTGCAGCATGTCACCGCTGCTCTCTTGATTGCACTGATCTCTCTCAATTACTTGAAGTCAAATGCAACGATTGATCTTCATTTCTCGATTGCATTCAACTGATCGCTGTCTCAATTGAACTTCTGACTCTGCTCTTCATCTTTGATGCATAGCTTTCTGGATCTAGCTCAGAGTTCATTACAATCCTCAACAACACTCGCTATCTAGAAGCTGCGTTTTTCGTGAGTCTGCATTCTGACAATCCTCTGACATTTTTACCTTTCCTTTTGTCATTTGTGGTTTAGACAAAATTCTCCACTTAGCGTTAATTTATTTTGTACACCTCGGTTCTTAGCAGTTTCAACCCTCGTCTACACTACAGTTTCAAATTTCAAGTCCATCGAGCCTACGAGTTTTAATTCTCTACCTCAGTGTAGAAGACACTGTTCTTGAAAAAAAGCAAAAATTATACTGCTGAGGATTCCTTCCTGCCCCAGCATTGATCTCAACTGGAATTGATAGCCTCCATCTTTACTGATTTTTTAAACTCACGCCGGCTGTCTGCTCCCTGCATTTGCTTTCAATCGCGGAATGGGCTCAAACCAAAGGTTGGGTCCTTATATTTTCATATTCTTATTTTTGAATATCCATACTGACTCTTTGTTAATTTGGTGGTAATTATAACCTGCAAAACTCAAGTTCCTTAAGTTTATTGTCACAAAAAATTGGTCCACGACCTAGTTTTGAATATGCGCCACAAAATTGTTTGGGACCGTCTATCGGCAGCTCTACCCACTCGGCCATATTGGCAGGGGATCTTGTTAAGCAAGTTAATGGACAAGAAGAAAACAATTGTAACTATCGTTATTCTGCTATTTGTTCACCTCCCGCTAAACGGGGTAAAAGGTAAGCAAGCTTAACTAATGTAGCTTACGAAGACGAAACTTGTATGGCGTGTTTTAGCCTCTAGAAGTAATTCTTAGGGATGGAGCAGGAAATAAGCAATCTAAGACAAGAAATAGATAAATTAAAAAAGCTATATCTTGCCTTACTGTCAAAAAGCTCTTGTTCGTAAAAAACCTTACACAAAGCAAAATTCGTATTTATATATAGCTTCTTTAAGCTTACAAACAAGTTACATTAAACATATCCCGATCGCTGAACCAGGTAAACCAGAGGCATTTTTGCTACTTCCGAAGGGAGCCCCATCTAGTCCTTGCTCGACTGCACCAGTACTTAGTTCGGGTAGCAGCAGCACTAATCTGGCTTTACCGCCCACGCTACATCGCTGGTAGACGTTGCACCAACAGGCAATGTTAAAGAGGTTGGCGAGTTTGTAAAGCCAAAGAGGAAAAGGTCTAAGAAGAACAACTCGTGCAGGGATTTGGCTCACGCCTGCCCAACACCCGGCTCATCTGGACCTATCGGGCCAAGTGAATTGGTTACCAGTACTCACTAAGCTGAAAGATCTGAGTTACAAACGGGCCCTCGAATGAGTCGCAAACATAATGTAGTCAACTAAAGGGGGCCCGGAGTCAGCTTCAATTATTCCAAAGGAGCGAGATTAACATGACTTGATCTCCTTCAATTGTTTGCAAAAACGATGCTAACGGACGGCGAGTCCATCCACATTCTCAATGCATATAGAATAGGGAAGGCTCTGTCAGCACCCGAATCAATTCCTCTAACAAGAACTCTTCAAATCATCTTTGCAAAACGAAGCACAGGCACAGCTCCTGCTGCAGAGAAAATCAACCCTACGGGGTCCGCATTCAGATTTTTTTCAACCGTAATACGGGCTGAAAGAGCAAATGAAAATGAGACTGTTACTTGTAGAACTGGAAACACGAAGGGCCAATTGCGAGGCACATTTCCAAATAAGAAACGGAAAAATAGTTCAAGTGAAAAAAGCATTTCTTTGGCCGAAGGCAGTCACTCTGACAGCCTAACTGTCACTTTTCAGAAACCAAAAACATGCCCGCTTAACTTATTCGTCTTAAATGCCAGATCTCTGCTTAATAAGATGCCTTTGCTCCAGACTCTGGTCTTCATCCACTGCCCTGACATTGTAATAATTACAGAGACATGGGTTACACCCTGTGTATCCGACTCTGAACTCAAAATTATAGGGTAAAAGTTATATTCGTAACGATCGACATGAGGGCCGTGGTGGAGGAAGCTGTTTCTATTTTAAGCAACCACTTACATTTCTGCCGTTGGACTTTCGACAATTTACCGTGGTAGAAGAGAACTGTTGGCTTCGAGTTGGCTTAAATCATAACTCTGCTTTCCTCGATGGTTGTGTCTATCGCCCCCCAAACGCAAGCAAGGATTACGAACTTCGTCTCTCACAGGCATTTCATGCCGCAGTTGACCTAAATCTGAAGTACTGCTTGATTGCAGGTGTTTTCAATCTTCCTGAAGTTCATTGATTTCCACCTTCCGGTCCTGCAAATTTGGAAAACTTGCTTGAGGCCATAGATACTGGCATGGGGGAACAGGTAGTTGATTTTCCCACCCAAGGATCAAACAGACTTGATCTCATTTTCTGCAGAGGTTGTCAGCCATTGTCAGTTTCACCTTTAGACCCACTTGGGAGTTCAGACCATGCTATAGTTCTTTCTACACTAGAACTAGAGTTTGATTAAACGTTTTCCAAAAAATATAGCTTTTTTCCGTGATTTCAGATCAGCAAATATGGGGGAATTACGAACACATCTTAATTCCCACGAGTTGACTGACTTCTTTCTATGTTTGGATGTGAATGTTTGTACTAATACATTATACCAAGTTCAAGGTCCAATCATTTCTCGTTTTGCTCCCTGTAAGTAAATAATTAATTTAAAGGTTGAAGTCTACCTCTCTCTCTCTATCATTCCGCCGTAGACTGCGTAGACTCTCGCGTCGTTTTCATCTCCTAAATGACACTTCCGTCTTGGCCTTGATCCAACAAATCTTTAAACAGGCTAAGAGGCTCTCTGAAGAAAAACGACTAGCTGAAGATGTTAACTTTGCCGAAAACCCTTCATTAAATGTTGCAAAACTCTTTTCGCACACAGTCAAAGCGCAGAGAAAAACTCAGTTCCCCGTACTTCGAGACGCTTTTGGAAACCCTATAGCTGACGCTAAGTTGACGGCTGATAGCTTTAATGCGTTCTTGTCGAGAACTCATGGTGAAAATTCGGTTGGCCCCTTTCCAAACATCCAGGTTAGGACCGGGAAAGTCCTCGAAAACATTACCTTTACCCTCTGGGACGTGACCGAAGCCATTCAAATTTCTCGTCAATCTTACAGTCCTAGACGAGATGGCGTCCCGGTCAGCGTTCTAAAGGTAAATGCAAACTAAAGAATTCCATGTGTTCTGTATAAGATAATTACTCTTGCTCTTGAAAGTGAAACTTTTCCTATTTTATGGAAGGAATCGCACATTCTGCCTATACCCAAACACGGCCGACCTACGTCATTCGACGACTTTAGGCCAATAAATAAACTGCCTAAAGCCTCGAAGATCTTCGAGACCTTGATCAAAGACAAGCTGCTGCGTCACCTATCAGAGAATAACCTACTTAATGCGGCTTAGCATGGGTTTCTTGAAGCACGATCGAGTGAAACCTGCCAGTTCTCTTACTTTGATCATGTGCTACAATCTAGAGATAGTGGTTTTGCAATCTACACTGTTTATTTCGACTTCACAAAGCTTTGATCATGTTGACTATGATCTCTTCCTGCTGAAACTTACCTCCTTCGTCATAGGTGATAAGCTTCGGAACATAATATCCTCCTATTTGAACGCTCGTGCACAGTGAGTTAAAATTTCCGATGTTATCTCCAACCCCACGCACGTGAGGAGTGGAGTTATTCAGGGTAGCGTAATCGGCCCGCTTCTATTTTGCCTTTTTTGAAGCGATGTTTTCAGTATGGTAGGCCCTTTATGTATGCTGATGATTTAAAGGTTGCCTATCGATATAAACCGGCTGATCGCAAAATCTTGCCTGAGCTCTTATAAAAGTATCTTCAAGCCTTCGCTCAGTGGTGAAGCACATGGTGCCCTTCGCTTTCTTGGCACAAGTGCTCCGTTATGGTTAGTGGTGACAACCATCAGCCTCATCTAAGCATAGGCGGTCATGACCTAAATGTGCCCGGGGTTATGAAGGATCTGGGCATATCATATTCTTGTAGTCTTTATCTGTCAGAGCACTGCGCTCTGATTGTCTCGAAGCACGCCAAACCACTGGGTTTATTCGCAGAAATTTTAAAACTGTCAATTTTAGGACCAGCCTTTATAAAATTTATATCAGACCTAGTCTGGAATACTGCTCGTTTCTATTTAGCCTTCTGCACGCGAGTGAACGGAGGAAGATAGAATCATTCCAGCACTTCTTTACTAAAAGAGTTTTCACTTCAGAGCAAAGAAACCTGTCCTACCAACAACGCTGTGAGCTTACAAGCCTCAACCCGTTGTGGCTTCATAGATTACAGAAGGGACTATTTTTACTGTTTAAACTTTTAAACAGTTTTACCTTTAACCCCCTTACATCCCTGAGGCAGCTCGACCACTCTCGGCGCACCAGTCATCGAGATGTATTTTTATTTCTTACTTTGGCCCTCAACGTTAGATACCGTATGTTTTTTTTCGGTAAACGCTATAACAATTTGGAATAAACTACCCAGAATTATAAAAATTCAGCAAAACTATCGTTTGTTTACGAGAGCTGTCACTATTTTTTTACATTCAGGACACCTTCCACAAATTTTGGGTGCTGATCCTCTGAAAGCTCTCTTCCGTTCTGATGGCGTTCACGGACTTTGAGTCCGGTGCCGGACTTCATGCTGAAGGCAATATTGCTAGCACTGCAGTCCGTAATCGGGTTATTCCTTAGTTGATAGTGAGCAGCCTTTCACCGGCATACCTGCTGCTAGTACAGAATACCTGATCCACAACAATGAAAGGAGAAGTACTACACCAAGCACCTGTTTCAATACTTCCCTGTCCTGGACTTTAATCCGTTCAACAAGCTGTAGTTTTTTCTCCTAAAAACACTACAAAGAACGATCGGGAGTTTTTCACTGTCAGCTCGACCTCCTACTGTATATCCCTTTTGACTTTGCCTGTAAACTGGCAATAAATAAATAATTAATAAATTAATTGCTTAAAAATAATCAGTGATTGCAATACTTGATCAGTACCGTTCAAAATCAAAGTCAAGTATTAAAAGAAAAGAATGTGTAGGTATTTGTTCAATAAAGACGTTTGCATCTTTCTTGTTCACTTGAATCTTTATGTACGCTTGTTTTATTGTGCTTAATAAAACACAACAGCCAGCTTCAACTGGCATTTTGGACGTCTTCTGTTTTGGCTGCTGCATGTCACCGCTGCTCTCTTGATTGTACTGATCTCTCTCAATTACGTGCAGTCAATTGCAACGATCGACCTTCAGTTCCCGATTGCATTCAACTGAACGCCGTCTCAATAAAACTCCTGAATGTTCATCGTCCTTGATGCAAAGCTTTCTGAATCTAGTTCAAAGTTAATTACAATCCTCAACAAAACTTGCTATCTAGAAGCTGCGTTTTTCGTGAGTCTGCATTCTGAAAATCCTCTAATATTTTAACCTTCCTTTTGTCGTTTGTAGTTTAGACACAATTCCCCACTTAGCGTTAAATTTATTTGGTACACCTTGGTTCTTAGCAATTTTGACCCTTGTCTACAATACAAAATTGGTTACCCCGTTTTTCTATCATAACGCACCATATCATTTACTATGACGGAAACTGAGACTAACACAGACTCATTTGACGTTAATAGCTTCTCTTTCAAATTGCCCCCATTTACGCCGAGCAACCCTCGCGTATGGAATCCCACCACTTTCAGAGAAGGTGCAAAGCGTTTAATTTTTTCCGGCTCCAAAGACTCTAACAAAACTGCGATGTTTGATTGGACTTATCAATTACTACCGACGTTTCATTCCCAACTGTGCGGCAATACTGGCTCCCTTGACTGATCTTTTGAAGTCGAAATCCAAGCCGATTGAACTTTTACTGGCAGCTCACTCAGCTTTTGAGGCAGCCAAGAAGTTCCTCGCTGATGTGACCATGCTGCACCACCTCAACTATGACGCTTCTACGCAGTTGATTTTGACCACTGACGCTTCCAACAGTGCTGTCGGCGCAGTCTTACATTAACAGGTGAATAACCACTTGCAGCCATTGGTTTTCTTTTCACAGAAGCTACAACCGGCACAGACTCGCTACAGTATTTTCTCTCGCGAGCTTTGTGCTATGTACCTGGCTATTTGTCCTTTTCGCCGCCTATTAGAGGGAAGAGATTTTCGCGTTCATACCGACCACAAACCTCTTTCTTATGCCGTCAAGGCCAAACCAGATAGGTACTAGCCCAGAGAAGTGCGTCATTTTGACTATATTTCGCAGTTTACTGCTATTATCCGCTACGTCCGAGGCAATGACAATGTCGTTGCTGTTGCATTATCGAGACCGGTCATTAACACATTTTCATCCAACTCCGACCTGGCAAAGCTTAAAGAGCTCCGACTAGAAGACGAGTCCATTGTTGATCTGCGTGCATCTAGTACTCTGCAGCTTCGAGATGCACAACTTTCAGCATCACCAAGTACGATTTATGCGACTGGTCCACAGGCACTCCCCGACCTGTTGTTCCATTTTCCTACCGTAAGGTAGTGTTAGACCATTTCTACTCTCTGTTGCATCCGGGCATCCCGGCATCCACGCCGGTCTCAAACTTATTGCTGCTCCCTTTGTCTAGCCAAAGATGAACTCCGACATCGCCTTTTGGACTAAGCAATGTTTAGCTTGCCAGAAAAACAAAGTGCCTCGCCATACCTTTTGCCCACCAAGCACATTTGCTGTTCCAGAGGTTCGATTTCATCACGTCTACTTAGACTTAGTTGGGCCTATATCACCTTTACGTAGGCACACACATATTTTCACAGCAGTCGACCGTTTCACACGATGGCCAATTGCATTTCCGATATCGGATACCTCAGCAGAAAATATTGCCATGGTCTTCCTGCATCCCTGGATTGCAACTTTTGGTGTGCCAGCTAACATTACCACTGACTACGGAAGCCAGTTTCAGTCTAGTCTCTTCCGCGAGTTTACTAAACTTCTCGGGTGTGCACACATCACGACAGCGGCATATCACCCTGCTTCTAACGGCCTCTTGAAACGACTGCATCGTCAACTTAAGACAGCACTGATGTCTTACTCAGACACAACTGCGTGGAGTGGCACCTTACCACTCGTCCTTTTGGGTATTCGATCAGCTGTCAAAGAGGACATTCAATGTACTACAGCAGAACTTGTATACGGTACACCTCTCCGCCTGCCCGGGGAATTTGTGCAGTCTTCCACCGTAGACACTAGCTTGTCGAATGCTTTCTTTCAACAATTGAAACAGCGCATGGCTCAATTGCGTCCAACGCCCACTCGCCTAACATCCAAACGCGTTTTTGTGCAAGACGACCTTAAATCTGCTCCATTCGTCTTCGTCCGGTACCACACAGTTCGCAAGCCTCTTTGTTTCCCTTATGATGGCCCTTACAAGGTCGTTCAACGGATGGAAAGTATAACGTCATACAGAAGGCTGACAAGACTGACACTGTCTCCAGCCAGCTTATATAGAGTGCATTCCACCACCCTTTGCTCCATCCAATTTCTCTGCACCGTCACCACCCATTCCACATATGTCGGTCCGTTCCACTCAAACTTCACACTCGACCACCCCACGTACACGTTTTGCTACTACTTCTTCACCACAACACATTTCCTATCGTTCTGGTAGATGTATCCATTTTCCTGCCAATCTTAAGGACTTTGACGTATAATGTTTTGCCTTTTTTGCACCAAGCGTTTTTTTGTACAACAAGCGCTCTGGTGGGGGAGTCGTGTAGGTATTTGTACAATATACATGTTTGTATCTTTCGTGTTCACCTGAATTTTTTTGTACGCTTGTTTTAATGTGCGAAACAAAACACAACAGCCAGCTTCAACCGGCATGTTGGACGTCTTCTGTTTTCGCTGCTGCATGTCACCACTGCTCTCATGATTGTACTGATCTCTCTCAATTCCTTGCAGTCAAATGCAACGATTGATCTTCATTTCTCGATTGCGTTCTACTGAACGCCGTCTCAATTGAACTCCTGACTCTGTTCATCGTCCTTTATATATGGCTTTCTTGATCTAGTTCAGAGTTAATTAAAATCCTCAGCAACACTTTCTATCTAGAAGCTGCGTTTTTTGTGAGTCTGCATTCTGACAATCCTCTAACATTTTTAACGTCCTTCTGTCGTTTGGTATTTAGACACAATTCCCCACTTAGCGTTAAATTTATTTTGTTCACCTTGGTTCTTAGCAATTTTGACCATAGTCTATACTAAAAATGTTTTTTTAAGATACGTCTTTAGCCTTACCTTACTAACATATTAGTGTCATAGAAAAATGCACAACGAAGCCAGAATGTTCTTTAAATATGGGGAAATCTATACTATGGAAAAAGTCAATGAAATGTGACACAATATTACAAAATATACTATTTCGGTGCAACTCTTTCAATTGCAGTAACAGATCCGTGTTTTTTTATGGGCAGTCTAAGAATTAAGCAGGCTCAGTAGGGTGAAATATCATCATGATTCTGTATGAGTAGCTGAGTAGCTTCTGGCAAATCAGATTTATGAAAATACTTGTATGCTCCACTAGCTTTCTTCGGTGATTTTCGTCCGGTTAGCCTAAGTACATGTCCTAGAGTTTGTGCTTCCATGACATTTGTAAGGCCCATTCAAATAGTTGAACAACTAAGGCCCTTCTGAGGTGGTACTCAAGCACTTTTGCACAGGGCATTCTGGCTTTATTTCAAGATTTTCTCGAGTATTGTCTTGACGCCATCTGGCAATAGTCATTTGTTGAAATTTTTTATGCTACAGAATCAGCTCAAGACCATATTTAGGGCTGTTTACATGCGTTAGCAATTGATGATATTGCTCCTGAGGGCTTCATTGCTTGCATCGCTGCTTGATTTGACTAGGTTTGTTTCACATAGTAGTCCTCCAATATGTCCTTGGCCATTTGAGAGTATCCTGACTTGTCTGTCATTTCAATAATTGCGAGCAAGTCTGTCCACCATGTGCCACACACCTCGGTGGGATGGTGTATATAGCGTGAAGTTGTTTACGGCGTTGATAAAATTGTGCACCATCGGCCAACATTTAACGACCCTCAAACCCCTTAACCCGGTGTAGAGTCAGAGTAAGGAAGACCGGACGCGGGATCGGGTACAGCAGCCGGAAGAACCAAACAGCCCCATAACTCCTGTCAAACACACCTATTTTGCCAACTATGAAAGATTTTTACACAATTCAAAAAGGGTAGCTTGTAATAAATAAATAGTTTTATTGATTTGGCACTGCTTGGGCGCCGTCAAATCCTTAGAACACGGGAAAAAAACCTAAAACAAACTCATCTTTTCATTTACAACTTTCGCTTTGGTTTGTTTGTTTGCTTAAAAAGCAGTTTTCGAAATGAAGTTTGTTTTAAGTTAAAAAAACCTGTTTTCCAAGGTTAAGAAATAGGAAAATTTGAAGTTAAAACAGCTTTACAGAATGGGGATGAATGTATCAGGGTAAGAATGGTTAGAGTCAAGACTAGTCTGTTATTGACGTTCGAGAGTATTCATTCGACAGAGGTAGAAACGTCTGCGGTCAATTCGAAGGGATAGGTACTTCCAATCAGTTGCGAGCGCAGTCAATTCCGGTGTGGGGTCTCCCGACTTATTAGACTTAGTTGACTGATTGCTAAAAAAAGTTGAAAAAAGATTAGGAGCAGGAAGAGTTCAACGGTAAGAAACTTTCAATGCAGTCCTACAGTCTTCATATTTGTATAATATAACATAGTGTTGATTATGTTTGATCTAGATGAATGAAACAGCTAGTACCATTCCTTTCATAAAGCTATATCAAAACCTAGGCGTGCGGCTCGTTGTTCATTCGAATTACGTAGAGCATTAATGATGTTAAAAACAGAATAATTATGCCACTAACAGACTGAGATAAAAAAAAATAATAGGTTTTGCAAGTTAGTTTTAAAGCAAATTGTTTAGCAATCATCAAATTACATATAAAATAAAGATGCTATCCAAAAAAATTTGGAAATTTAAAATTATCATTAATTTTTTAATAAGTTTTAACAATGTCCCAACTCATGTTGCATGTTTTGATAATGAACGTCTTGCGACTACTTGCTATTGCGCATTCGTGAAAGTCTAGTTCTCTGCCAATTCTGGCCGTCTAGATGGGCCAATCACTTTCAAAACTGACACAGACATGACTCTCTGAAGGTGCTGTGATGGCTTCCCACCGGGACACCGCTTTCCCGGCTCTGGACCTACTCTCATTCATTCGTCCACTTCTTCAAAACATCTTCTGTACAGAATGTACTTTCCTCCAAACTTGCATCCCACTTCTTGTCTTTCTATTCGGGACCTAGCGAGAAAGTTGTAGCGCCTCGGCTTTCCCTTATGATTTAATCTGACAATATATGCTCAGTTCCCAAGCGAGTGGGAGTGCCATGGATGCCAGGTTAATAAGGGGTCACTTCAGCCCTACCCTCCTTCTCGAGAACGAGGCAAAGGTATCCAGTCAATTGGCAACCTTCCGAGCCACGGCTTTTACAACACCTTAATAGAGCCAAATGTACCAAATGGGTTAAATTAACCTGGCTGATGCATCAATGGAACACTCCTTTTGCATATACACATTAACGATTTCTTGCTCAGCCATGATTTACTGCTTCCTTGCGTTCAATATCGGGTTAAACTTCGAGTTGCTTTTGTTTGCATGGCAAATGCATCCTTTAAATACTGAGTTAATTGTATGCCCATTAATTAATTTATTAATTGCCAGTTTACAGGCAAATTCAAAAGGGATATACAGTAGGGGGTCGAGCTGACAGTGAAAAAACTCCTGATCGTTCTTTAGTGTTTTCAGGAGAAAAAACGGCAGCTTGTTGAAAGTATTAAAGTCCAGAAAGGGAAGTATTGACACAGGTGCACGGTGTAGTACTTCTCCTTTCATTGTTGTGGATCAGGTATTCTGTACTAGCAGCAGGTATGCTGGCGAACGGCTGCTCGCTATCGACTAAGGAATAACCCGATTACGGACTGCAGTGCTAGCAATATTGCCTTCAGCATGAAGTCCGGCACCGGATTCAGAGTCCGTGAACGCCATAAGAACGGAAGAGAGCTTCCAGAGGATCAGCCCCCAAAGTTTGTGGAAGGTGTCCTGAATGTAAAAAAACTAGTGACAGCTCTCGTAAACAAAGGATAGTTTTGCTGAATTTTAATACTTCTGGGTATTCAATTCAATTCAATTCAATTTATTGAGGGAAATAGGCATGGGCCTTTTAGTA
Source organism: Schistocephalus solidus (assembly GCA_017591395.1). NCBI lineage: Eukaryota > Metazoa > Platyhelminthes > Cestoda > Diphyllobothriidea > Diphyllobothriidae > Schistocephalus > Schistocephalus solidus. The sequence continues at coordinate 38,562 of WEDG01006561.1, forward strand.
CCATATTTGTAACGTAAAATTAAGTGCGGTATACAGAGAAACCATGTGGGTTACAATGGTACAAAAGGCGGTCATAAAATATGACAAGTAGTGCACGACTCTCGAGGGTTAAGATAAATTCCTCATCGCTCAGGCTCGTTGCGGAACATAAAACTGTCAAGGTTCCTTTTAAAGCTTTCCAGCGATGGTGACATCACAACGTCTTCAGGGAGGGCATTCCATGGTTTAACCACTCTGACAGAGAAGGAGAACTTGCGCACATCCAGTCTCGCCTGCTGGACACGCAGTTTTAATGGGTGACCTCGGAGATGGGTCGTGGTGGCAAATTCAAAGAAGTCCGAGAATTCCAGGCAACAATCCAATCCCTTCACAATGCGGAATGTCTGCAGGAGATCACCACGCATTTGCCTATAACTCAAAAGGAACAGATTAAGATTCATTAGGCGGGTTGGATATGGCAAGGAGCTTTGACTTCTAACCATTTTGGTGGCTTTCCTCTGTACTCTTTCGAGGCAGTTCTTATCTTGAACTGTCCAGGGTTTCCAGGTGTGCATAGAATATTCCAAATGTGGCCTAATGAATGTTCCAAAAGTCTTAGCGAAAAGATCTTCATCGAAATCCAAAAAGGCTCGTCTGATGGCATGCAACACCGAAATTGCCCTCTTCGCCACTTTCAAGCAGTGAGACGATGGTTTAAGGTGGTGGTCGTCAGCACACTAAGGTCCTTTTGGGTTTCCACGTCTTTTAAGGCTTCACCGTCGAGAAAGTAACTTCTACTCTCAGCAGATCCAGATGGGTTGCCTTAGCGAAGTATTGTACACTTATCGACGTTGAACCGCAAAAGCCAATGATTCGACCACTCCTCCAACCGAGTTAGGTTGATCTGCAGTTTATCTTAGTCAGCAGGGCTCTGGATTAAATTCCAGATTTTAATGCCATTGGCAAACATTGCTGCTTCACAGTCGAGATTCCTGACACAATCGTTTACGTTTATTAAAAACAGTATTGGTCCTAGTACTGAGCCCTGAGGGACCCCACTCCAAACCGCAGCAGAACCTGACCTCTCTTGGCCGATGCACACAACCTGGCGCCGACCCACGAGGAAGTTTTCGATCCACTTGAGGAGGTTACCTCTGATTCCAATTCTTTCTAGCTTGTACAGCAGTCTCTCGTGTGGCACAGTATCGAAGGCCTTTTGAAAGTCAATGAAGGCAATGTGAACCGCGTGTCTATCTTCAAGTGCTTGGATCCACCTCTGGAGCGAATACAGCAAATTCGTTGTGCATGATCTTCCTTTTCTGAACCCGTGTTGACAGCTTGATAACAAATTATGAGTCTCTAGGAATTTCACCAATTCGCTCTTGATGATACTTTCCATAATCTTGCCAAGGATGCATGTCAAGCTTATGGGCCTGTAGTTTGTCACTGACGCCCGGCTACCGCTTTTGTACAAGGGAGTTATATGTGCCAGCTTCCAATCGAAAGGAAGTGTTCCGGAGTCAAAGGACTTTTGCAAGAGCACTGACAGAGGTGCGGAAAGTTCATTGGCGAGTTCTTCCAGAAGCTTGGGTGGAAGCTCGTCTGGTCCTGGGGATTTCGACTCTTTTAGTTCTTTTTATTCCTTTTGGATCAGAAATTCTGAGAATAGTATGTGGCTAATGCTTGCATTCGGCGGGTTATCCACTGAGGGACGAAGGAACCTTGCCTCGTTAGTGAAGACTGAGCGGTAGAACTGTGAAAAGTACTCGGCTTTTTCCCTGTTTTCAGAAATTTCGACGCCCATGGCAGTCTTAATCAGCGGTATTTGATGTTTATTCCTTGTACATCTACGGAGGTAACTGTAGACTAACTTTGGATTCTGCGTTGACTTTTGCAGCAAAGTCTTCTCAAATTCTCTTCGCGTTTTAAGAATAAGGCTTCTCATTTTGTTTCTCTGTGTTTTATACTTATTAAAATAGGCGACTTGATTAGACTCGCAATATTTTCTCCACAACTTGTGCTTCCTGTTTATTTCCCTTTTTTTAAGTTGCTGTCTAGCCACCCAGGACGCTTGCTGTGATGGACACTCGTTAGCGGGCAGTGGTTGTCCATAAGTTGCAGAAGAACATTTCGGAAGGACTCCCAATCTTCGTTCACGGTGCTCGAAAACATTGAGGTCCAGTTGATGTCTGTTAAATCTGCTCGCATCTGATGAAAGTTTCCTCGCCAAACGTTACGCCCGTTTTTCCTCTATAGCAGGCGCAACGGAGAATAAGGAGTAGTCCCACATAAGCACCACATGATCACTACGACCGAGCGGAGGCATTGAAATAATCTCGTCAATGCTGCCTGATGTTTTCGTGAAAACCAGGTCAAGACAGTTAGCCCTTTGTCCTTCACGTGTTCTGGTGGGGAAAGGGACATGTTGTGTGAGGAGTGCCTTCAAGGTCTTTTTGCAGAAAAAAACATAATCAAAAAGTCGATTTCGGGCATGATGATTGAACAGTGCTCCAGTTAATTCCTGGTGCGTTGAAGTCACCCATAATCATAACATTAGGTCGATTGGAGAAATTTTCTAATTGTTCCAACAAGTGGGTGTCCGCGACTCGGTCTATCCTAGGTGGCCGATAGACAATGAGGACATCTAGACATGGAGAGCCAAGAGCCTTGATATTCAACTATATGGCTTCCGTGCTGCACGCAAACTTGCTCGTCTTGTCAGACACTATTAGCACGTCTTTCACATACACAATTATTCCACCACCTGTCGGTTTTCTCTGTCCCTCCGATATATTTGGTATCCAGACCATGTTATTTCGCTATCTCGAATACTGCCCGATAGCCAGGTTTCGGTTACTGCTATCACATCCGGAGATACTTCGGCAAGTCAAATTTTTAACTCATCAAGTTTTGATAAATGGCTTTGTGCATTTGTATACAAGCACTTCAATTTCGCGCCGACCAAATTTCCTGTTGCGTTTGTAAATTTTATGGGCCCAACGGTGTCTCCTCTAACGTCAAGGTCATATGTCTTTTCCGTTTCTTGATGATTTTCGGTAACTCTGGTTTCTTTAATGAGAACGCTGGGTATTACGGAATCAGTTCTGACATCTCTTTGGGCAATTGGTTTTTTGATGGTTTTGGCGTTAGTGAGGTGGCTGCTGTTGTCCTCAGAACAATCGGTTGGTTCAATGGAAAATTCGTATTCTTTTGAACTACCTTCCCCTTGAAAATAGCCAGCTTGTGTTCGCGAGCCTTCAGTCTTGATTGTAGTTCCATGACAAGTCCCTGGCGTTTCAGCCTTTCCGCAGGGGAGTAGTCCGGTTGAAAAAACCTCTTTATGCGAGTGACGGAGGTTAGTTTTTTTTGGATACGATCGCCTTGATTTGATCTTTGCTCTCTAGCATTATTTTCTGAGGTCGCGGTCGCGGCGTTCCTAGGCTGTCTTCAGACTTTTTGCCGATCCGGAATGCTTTAATAACTTTTACTTCCACGCCCGGTGGGAGCAACTGGTTTAGGAGGCCATTAAACGAAGCAAGGTTTTCGGGCGACACGGTCTTCTGGCCGGACTGCAGTTGACTCGTGCAAACCCTGAATAACTAAACACTGTTGTCGATCCTGGTGCTTGGAATTTTTGCTTCCTCCTAAGTTCTCCTTAGGGGCACGAGAACGGTTTACAGAGCTCTCGTTGGGATTCAGTCTACCTCTGACCATACTCTCATCTGAAGGCTTCAATGAATCCATCAGAGTTGATTGTGATTTGTCCTCCAGTTTTGGTGTTTCCCCATTGCAGCTTGCCACGCGTTTGTTTCTTCGGATTCAACTACGGACTCTTTAGAACACCCAAGATAGCAGGTAGTTTATTCCGGATTTTTATAGCATTAACCGAGAAAAACTGACGGTATCTAACGGTGCGGGCCAAAGGAAGAAATAAAAATACATCTCGATGACTGGTGCGCCGAGAGTGGTCGAGCTGCCTCAGGGATGTAAGGGGGTTAAAGGTAAAACTGTTTAAATTGTTAAACAGTAAAAATAGTCCCTTCTGTAATCTACGAAGCCACAACGGGTCGGGGCTTGTAAGCTCACAGCGTTGTTGGTAGGACAGGTTTCTGTGCTCTGAAGTGAAAACTCTTTTAGTAAAGAAGTGTTGGAATGATTCTAGCTTCCTCCGTTCACTCGCGTGCAGAAGGCTAAATAGAAACGAACGGTTTCCAGAATAGGTCTGACATACATTACCAATATCTGTAGCTCTTTCCGATTATGGTCTCGAGTGAGAGTCTGAAGCATTGGTCAAAGGAAAGAATTGAACTCGCAATGAGAAACACAACTTAGCAAATGTTTCCGAGAAATTGCTGTTTAATTAGTGTTGGATGGCGAGTAAAATTAGCCGGGACTGCCTGTGAGATTACGTTTGCTCTCTAAGCATAACTTTTTGAACTGGATATCATCGGGCATGAAGATTGTTACAAGGAATACCAGGAGCCGAGAGATGCGCATGCACAACATCCATAGGCGATTTATTCTGCCGTTGAATGAGAGGTACGTGGTTGAGGTCGACATGGTGGATGCGAATTAATAAGCCGAAGACGCGAATTGGGTACGATAGTGGGACGCAGTTGTAGTATTCGCCAGGTTCACCCATGGGACTGATGAAGACCGCCAATGTTTTGCCTGCAAGATTTTTCTGGGGACACCATTGTGCCTACATTAACCCGTTTGAATGTTGTTGAATTTGCTAACTTATCCTACGTAAGAAATTCTGGCAGTGTATCTGTGGTATTATTTTTTTCGTAGGTGTAGTGTCGTGAAAATGTCATTTATTAGCATCGAATAGGCGAGAAGGATAATAACAATTTGACAAGTTTTCCTTCGCACACCATCTTGTTCAGCCCATGCACGAGACGTCGTCGGTAACAAGCGTCAACATCCACCTGCTGACGATCGAAATGGAAGATAAGGACGACTAATTAATTAAATTACTTTATATTTGCATAAAAGGTAGCAGCATTTACAGAACTCTCTCTACGTTCATGCAACTTACTACCTTTTGAAGAGTCGGGCAGGTACCCATGACAATATGACATTTCGCTCAAATTTCTCATTGCAAAAAATGTTCTTTAAACCGCGTTTGGAGACCGACGACCAGGTTAAAGCATCACTTCTCTAAAAATTCCTTCAGACCGTCTTCACCCAAAAGCCTAATACTTTTGCTGCTATTCCAACCGTTTGTCAACCAATGCTTACCCCTCCTTTCCCTTCCTCCTCCACCTACTCCTCATCCACAACAGATGACCTAGACTTTTCACCGACAATAGTTAGAACCGAATTACTCCGTATAAAGCCTGCCAAGTTGCCTGGGCCGAATAGAATTCCTGTATTAGCACTAAGCGAGCTTGCTGACAAATTGTGTGTACCACTGTCCAACATATTCCAAAATTCCTTTGAAGAAAGCAAACTCCCGGAAGAATGAAAGTATGCATTCATCGCCCTAATCTATAAAGGAGGTTCACGACTGGACTGTTACAATTACCGCCGTATCAGTTTAACTTGCATAACGTATAAAATAATGGAGCATATTATCACGAGGCATTTAATGCGCTATCTCGAAAACAACCAAATCTTATTCTATGCCCAACACGGCTTCCGTCCAGGACGTTCCTGGCTCACGAGTGCCCGTCAGTCGCACGAGAAATGGACAAAGGCCACAGATACGGGTTATCCAGTAGATGTTGTGTTCTTTGACTTAAAGAAGGCCTTTTATAGCATACCAGGGTTTCTTTTACATATGATTTGGAACGTAGGAATGAGAGGAAAACTTTCCAATTGGATCAAGAGTTTCTTGTCTTTCTGAGTACAGATCGTTTTTGTTGGAAACTCAAGCTCAGAATGGGCAAAAGTAGAAAGTATTGCTCCACAGGGTTCTGTTTTGGGCCCCCTTCTCTTCCTAATCTACGTGAAAAACGTTCACAATGACCTAGATTGTGAAGCTGTCCTGTTTGCAGATTACATAAAAATTTGGACTAAAGTCAGCTGCACTGATGACGCAAAGGGTTACAATCGAATATCGACAAACTAAGTGCCTGGTCAGCCAGGTGGCTTCTTAAGTTTGATGTATCCAAGTGTGTGATCCTACACATAATTGCCGGTTGAAAAGTATCTATTAACACCAGTACTTTATTAATGGCACTGCATTAAAAGAGGTAGAAACACGCAAAGATCTGGGCATATGAACAACTGCGAATTTTATGCCCTCAGAACACTGTAAGAAAGCTGTCCAGAAGTCAAAACGTACACTGCATTGGATCAGACGTGCGTTTTAAATTTTTCCCTCTGATCTCTTCGGAAAAGTCTATGGCATCTTTCTTGGAATACATTTAGATTACAGAATACCAGCCTGGATACCGTGGATGAAGAAAGATGTTGACCTTCGCGAACAGGTGCAATGGAGAGCAACGAAGATGGTTGACGGTCTTAAGACTTTATCATACCAAGACAGATTTAAAAAGCTTGACTTATTTCCTCTTTTCTACAGACACTAACTGTGTAGCCTGCTCTGGAAATTCCAGAATATCCAGGGCCATGATTCCTCCCTGAGATCGGAGGATTTCTTTGAGTTTGCAAGCACAACTCATCTACGTGTTAATCCTTACAAGTTTAATAGTGAAAGCACGCGATTGAACCTCAGAAAAGTTTTTCAACCAACGAGTGGTACGACCTTGGAACTCGTAACCAAGTGATACGGTTAACGCTGACAGCATTTCTGAGTTTTAAAATAAGGCTAGATGGCATAATATTTGATCAAAAGAGGAGTCTTACAACATGATTGCTTAAAACCAGCCTTTAAAAAGCTTTTGGGCTTTACTTTTTTTCCACAAGGTTTCGCATATAACTGTGCCAACGCATTCGAAGTTATGTTTTGCTTTGACTCAAAAATGTTTAAATGTACACCATTTTATATTGACTGTACATATGCAATGATAACTTTACATTAATAAAGTCATCAAGGGCAGTGCCTGTAACCCTTCAAAATATGCGATATACAGTATGCATTCAATATGCAATATACAAAATATGTCTTATGTTGTGATGATGGTCTTGTATTGGCAATATTTCGACCAGTTTGAAGTGTTAGAAGAGACTAATCGGGTTCCCGAACATGTTTCGACAACGACTGTATGCTTATAATTGTTTTCGGTTGGGAGTTGGATCCTCAGCATAATGGTCTTGTGAGATTTCCAATTTAACCATGTTTTGTTTATTTGGTTGTCTTCGAAATTATTAATTTTTCAAGGCTTTCCTTTACTTTTGATCACCAACCTGTAGATCACGAGCAAGGGTTTCACGAGCCACTTAGCTGGCAACGTGGCAGACGGCTATTTTGTAGGTTTGCATCAGAAATCTTAAAAAAGAAGAAAACCAAGTCATTTGGCTCCAGCCTGCCCAACACCCGGTTCATCTGGACCTACCGAATTAAGTGAACTGCTTACAAGTTCTCACTCAGTTGAAAGACCTGAGTTGCAAACGGGCGTTTGATAGAGTCGAAAAATGATGTCATCATAAAAGGCATCCCAGAGTCAACTTCAGTAATTCCAAAGAAGCGAGTAAAACATGACTTGGAACTCCTTCAATTGTATGCAAAAATGATGCTAACGGACGGCGAGTCATCCACATTTTCAAGGCATATAGAATAGGGAAGACTCTGCCACCATCCGATTCAAATCCTCGACCAAGACCTCTTAAAATCATCTTGGAAAACGAAGCACAGGCACAGCTCCTGCTACAGAGAAAATCAACCCTACGGGGTCCGCATTCAGATTTTGTTTTAACCGGAATACCGGCTGAAAGAGCGAATGAAAATGAGACAGTTACTTGTAGAACTGGAAACACGAAGGACCAATGGCGAGGCACATCTCAAAATAAGGGACGGACAGATAGTTCAAGTGAAAAGAGCATTTCTTTGGCCGAAAGCTGTCACTCTGACAGCCTAACTGTCCCGTTTCAGAAACCAAAAACATGTCCGCTTAACTTATTCGTCTTAAATGCCAAATCTCTGCTTAATAAGATGCTTTTGCTCCAGACTCTGGTTTTCACCCACCGCCCTGACATTTTAATAGTTACAGACACATGGACAACACCCTGTGTATCTGACTCCGAACTCTGTATTCTAGGCTACGATTACATTCGGAATGATCGACACGAGGGCCGTGGTGGAGGAATTTGATTATATTTTAAGCAACCACTTACATTTCTGCCGTTGGACTTTCGACAATTTACCGCGGTAGAAGAGAGCTGTTGGCTTCGAGTTGGCTTAAAACATTAGTCTTCTTTACTCGATGGTTGTGTCTATCGCCCACTCAATGCCAGCGAGGATTACGATCTTTGTCTCTCGCAGGCATTTTACGCTGCAGCTGACTTTAATCTGAAGTTTTGCTTGATTGCAGGTGACTTCAATCTTCTTGATTTTCATTGGTTTCCACCTTCCGGTCCTGCAAAGTTTGAAGACCTATTTGAGGCCATAGATACAGGCATGTGGGACCAGGTAGTTGATTTTGCCACCCGAGGATCAAACATACTTGATCTCATTTTCTGCAGAGGTTGTCAGCCATTGTCAGTTTAACCTTTAGATTCACTTGGGAGTTCAGACCATGCTATAGTTCTTTCTACACTAGAACTAGAGTCTGATGAAACGTTTTCCAAAAAAATATAGCTTTTTTTCATGATTTCAGATCAGCAAATATGGGGGAATTACGAACACATCTTAATTCTTACGATTTGACTGACTTCTTTCTATGTTTGGATGCGAATATTTGTACTAATACATTATACCAAGTTCAAGGTCCAATCATTTCTCGTTTTGCTCTGCGTAAGTAAATAATTAATGTCAAGGATGAAGTCTACCTCTCTCTCTATCATTCCGCCGTAGACTGCGTAGACTCTCGCGTCGTTTTCATCTCCTAAATGACACTTCCGTCTTGGCCTTGATCCAACAAATCTTTAAACAGGCTAAGAGGCTCTCTGAAGAAAAACGACTAGCTGAAGAGGTTAACTTTGCGGAAAACCCTTTGTTAAATGTTGCGAAACACTTTTCACGCACAGTTAATGCGTAGAGAAAAACGCAGCACCCCGTAATTCGAGACATCTTAAGAAAACCTATAGCTGACGCTTAGTTGACAGCTGATAGATTCAGTGCTTTCTTGTCTATAATGTTTAGTGAACATACTGTCACTCCGTTTACCAACATCTGGGTTTGGACCGGTAACGTCCTCGAAACCATAACTTTTACCCTCTGGGACGTGACCGTCACCATTCGGCGTTTACGTCAATCGTACAGTCCTGGACCAGATGGCGTCCCGGTCAGCGTTCTAAAGCGAATGCCAATGATATATTTCCGTCTCTTCTGTTAAAGATATTTAATCTTGCTCTTGAAAGTGAAACCTTCCATATTTTATGGAAGGAATCGCTCATTCTGCCTATACCTAAACACGGCCGACCTACGTAATTTGACAACATTAGGCGAATAAATACACTGCCAGCAGTCTCGAAGAACTAAGAGGCCTTGATCAAAGACAATATGATGCGTCACCTAACAGAGAATAAACTACTTAATGCGGCTTAGCATGGGTTTCTCAAAAAAGTATTGTGACGCCTGCCAGCTCTCTTACTTTAATCATGTGCTACAATCTAGGGACAGCGCTTTTGCAATTTACACCGTTAACTTCGATTTCACAAAGGCTTTTGGTCGTGTTTACCATGATCACCTGCTCCTGAAACTTGCCTCCTTCGGCATAGGTTACAAGATTCGGAACTCCTATTTAAATGCTTGCGCACAACGGGTTACAATTTCAGATCTAATCTCAACTCCACGCATGTGAGGAGTGGAGTTATTCAGGGTAGCGTGCTCGGCCCGCTTCTATTTTGCCTTTTTGTCAACGATGTTCCGGATTGTTTTCAGTATGGTAGGCCCTTTATATACGCTGACGATTTAAAAGTTACCAATCGATATAAACCGGTCGATCGCAACATCGTGCTTGAGCTCTTAAAAATGATCTTCAGGCCTTCGCTCAGTGGTGTCGCACATGGCGCCTTTCGCTTTCTTGGCACAAGTGCTCCGTTATGGTTATTGGTGACAACCATCAACCATCACGACCTAAATGTGCCTGTAGTTATAAAGGATCTGCGCATATCATATTCTAGTAGTCTTATTCTTTCAGAACACTGCATCCTAATTGTCTCGAAAGCCCGCCAACTCCTGGGTTTATTCTCAGAAATTTTAAGCCCGTCAATATAAGAATCAGCCTCTATAAAATGCATGTCAGGCCTAGTCTGGAATACTGCTTGTTTCTATTGAGCCTTCTGCACGCTAGTGAATGGAAGAAGATAGAATCAGTCCAGCACTTCTTTACAAAAAGAGTTATCTCTTCAAAACACCGAAACCTCTACTATCAACAACGCTGTGAGCTTACAAGGCACGACCCGTTGTGGTTTCGCAGATTACAGAAGGGACTATTTTTACTGTTCAAACTTTTAAACAGTTTTACATTTAACCCCTTACATCTCTGAGTTAGCTCGACCAGTCTCGGCGCACCTGGCATCGAGATGTATTTTTATTTCTTCCTTTGGCAAGCACCGTTAGATACCGACAGTTTTTTTCGGTAAACGCTATAGCAATCTGGAATAAGCTACCTAGAAGTATCAAAATTCAGCAAAGCTATCCCTTGTTAACGAGAGCTGTCACTAGTTTTCTACATTCAGGACAACTTCAAAAACGTTTCGGTTCTAACTATGTGGAAGCTCTCTTTGGTTCTGATGGCGTTCACGGACTTTGAATTCTGTGCAAGACTTCATGCTGAGGGCAATATTGCTGGCTCTGCAGACCTTAATCAGCTTATTCCTCAGTCGACAGCGAACAGCCGTTCGCCGACATACCTGCTGGTGCAGAATACCGGATCCATAACCCTGAAAGGAGAAGTACTTCACCGGACACCTGTTTAAATGCTTTTTTGTTCTGAACTTTAATCCCTCAGTAACCTGCAGTTTTTTCGCCTGAAAAAACTTGAAACAACGATCGGGAGCTTTTTTCACTGTCAGCTCGATCCTCTACTGTATATATTTTTTTAACTTGCCTGTAAACTTGCAATAAATAAATAGATCGTTAACACTTTAGCAATACCTTTGTTACATACCTATTCATGCCTTTAGTTATAGTACTATTCAAAAGAATTTACATATGATACTGCGTGACATTAATGCCAGCAAATTCCAGGTCCTGAAATTTCAGGATTCATTTGCGCCGGGTACCCTCCAACTTCCACCCAAGATAGTCTGGGCATGAGTAATTCGGCTGTTAGTTTTCTTTTAATAAAAGGCCCCGACTTATTGCTATAAACTAGATTTGTCAGTTCAACGCATTTGTGCATCCCCAGACTTAGCTTCAAAATTTATATCAGCGTTATTCGGGACGAATAGTAAGAATATTCCAAAGTATTTTGTGATTTCATAAATTTGGACTTCAATTTTGTAATTACTTATGATAACCCTGAAGATAGTGCTTACAGTGTAAGAGAAATCTCCTGCAACTTCGAGTTGATTTTTATCAGTTACTTGACAGCTGATGCCAGTTGATGTATGAGAAAATTTTACTCTGTGTTTAAAAACGGCTCAAATGCAGTTGACCGAAATCGATGTTTCGTCGATCCCACAAAAAGGTTCTGTAGCCTGGTACTGGACACTTTCGGTTCGGCTTGCTGTACATCAGAAGTTGAGCAGTTGTCATTTTTCAGTAGACTATGGGACTTGGGAGGGTTTTTACCGTACATGCCCATTAATTCGGTGGTTACCGATCCACTGCAATTTTCATTAGATCAATCCTTCACTCTTGAAGTGCGCCGTGCTTTCTTCTCGGAGGTACCTGGTCATCAGCGCAAACCTTTTATTTAATGAAAAGGTGATTTTGGATCTTTTAGCCCAACTCAGTTCACATCTGCAAAGGCCCTTCCCAGATCTCCCTATGTTAGTCAGAAGCATAGATCTTTGTTTGCTATTTTTTGCAAGAATCATTTTGGACGCTTCGCAGTGCTCCCAGAACCTAAACTAGACCTCCAGGAGAAGTCCTTCCTCGAAGCTTGTGGCCAGGTGATTAAGTGGCATGTGAACAAATACAAGTGAAGGGACAAACTTACTACTGTAGAAGGTATTGCGGATAAATTCTCGCGCATATAGAGGCAACCTAGTAGCGCCGACGAAGTTCCGCGGTCGGTGCTGAAAAAATCGGCCCATTACATTCAGCACTGGTTTACATATAGGAAAGTCAGCTGGTGGTTTCCTTGAAGATTGGTGGTGGGTGGTTGATAACCACGCTATGGAGTTGTGTAGTCTTTATTGGGTTCCGTAGGAGTTCTGGAAGGTTGAGACTATTCGAAACTCTTGACGGCCTCATCCATTGTCATCCTTTTCATAGATTTTCTAAACTTTTAGAGCCAGCTAGTTGCTCAAGCTTTCACAAACCTGCCCTTGTACTTGACACTTATATTTATAGAATGCTGTTATGTCTGTGGGCATCCTGTGCAGTCAATTAGTATGAAAGAGTCAATTCTCCATTCGTCGTTGGAGACACAATTCTACAAAAAGGTTCAGGGACTTCCTTACCAGTGGCTTATGTAGCCACTTGCACTCTGTTATACTTTTGTCACCACCCTCATGCAAGAGGAAATAAATTTATTCGAGCCCGGCGTTCATACGCTTGCGGAGATTTGTCTGCTCTGAATCACACCTGCTGTGAGGGTTTTCTGTAACCGTCAAACTTTGCCTTCTGTCTCACATAAGGGTTAAGTAAACACTGCTGGTTCAGTATTTAGTGTTGCACATCGTCATCGGCAGGATTTTTTTGTCGACGCGACCATTGAGGAATCCGCATTATCTTATTGCAGTGGGAAGTCAATCTGTGCTGTAAATTAGCTCAAGAATCTGTTGGAAATAAACGGTTTACCGATGGATCCCACTGCATTCTTCAACAGGTCACATGATCCGCACCTACTCATGCGATGAATTCGTCCAGCACAATCTATCTTTCTGCATAGGACATAGGAGAAGAAAAAGCTGATGTCAAATTATTTGCCAATCAATATGGTGATTTGATTAAAGGGAAGAGAATTCCTCTAACGTCTAATTAAACTAGCTAACGTTTACTGTGGTGCCTAACTGGCCTTAATGTTATGAAGTATCAGCCTCCACATGGATGCATGCTAAAAGTTTACATCCTTTTGCTGATTTTGTCGCTCATAAAACATATTATGCGTTCCGGTATTTTTCTCTTATAAAAGGAAATTCCTTCGTTTGACTCATCCCTCCAAGTGGCGCACTGGTTGCCAAGGTGTAGTTGGGAATTCTTGTAATGGATATTCATTCGGAGTATGCAGTGAATTTTTCAGAATAATGATTTGTCTGAATCTACAGGAACAGTCTACCTAATATGTTTTGGGTGTTTGTTCCAAGGCATTTCTGGAAGACTCAAGAATAACACATTCGTAAAGATTTTGTATACATTGAAAAATGTCTTACCTAATAAATCCTCTTTAATAACCTGACATTATTTTTTGTTATTGCATTATTCTAAGTAGTACTACCTATTTAATTGGATTTAAGCAGATTTGAATAATGCATTTGACTGAATTGCGAAAAACGGTGGCCTTGGTTGGAATCGCACCTACAACAGCAAGGGGAAGGGGCAGGTTTTGGGTACAGCCCATGGCTAACCACCTGAGTTATGAGATCAGATTGGAATCTGTAAGTTGTATTGAATTCGGATCAAGTTATCCGCCCAGCATACTGCAGTCAATTTAGAATCCACCAGATAATTCCAGGCTCACTCAATTAATTGGTTTTGGCCGATTTTTATGATCCATTTAACCCAATTTTGGGTTGAGGGTGACGACCCAAATGTGGTTAAACTCACTGTTCTCGGTAGAGTCTCATACCTCAGGTGGTAAGAGCATTTTTTGTAATAGAGCTTTTTCCTTGTTGTCATGGGATACTATTTAGCTCAGTATTTATTTCGGTATATTTAAGGATAATAGACATTGTCATTGAAGACTCTATTAAAAGTGGTATACAAAATATCCCAGTTAAAATATATATGTTACTATAAATAAGGGAATAACATCTCCACACAGAAAAGAGTTTTATTTAATAAGGGATCTAAGCATATTCATCTTGAACGATCGATATTTAAATATGTTAAATAATAGATAGCACCATTATCTGTAGGTATGTGCAAAGCTGTGGTAAGATGTAGCAGTGCAGTGAACAGTATCTTTCAAGTAAATATAAATCCAGTTTATGTTTGAATGCGTTTGTCATGTCCACCATTGTGATATCCTCGTGGGGTCCGTTCCAGGTACCGAAAACTCGCTGTGAAAACGAGTGACGATGAATTTGCAGGTGCGATATAGCTCCTCGATTTTTGAGAGAATTCCAACGCAGGTTAGTTGTTGTGGCAAATGGGGAGAAGTCTCCAAGGTGTAGAGCACAGTCTCGATTCCTCATATGCCGGAATATCTGTATGAGATCGTCTCGGATATGCCTGTACTCTAAAGGAAGTTTTAAGCGCGTCTTGTACAGCTTGTTCATCATTAATGCATTTTATGGGTTGCCGTATCTTGATGTCGTCTGCAAACATGACTTCCTTGCTGTACAATCCATTCATAAAGTCATTTACATATATTAAGAACATTAATGGCCCAAGAATGGAGCCCTGACGCATTGACGCCCGGCACTGAAATTGATTTTGCATTGCCAATGCGCTTGGACTGTGATAGGCCTATCAATAAGCCTTCCAAACCAATTTAGTAAATTTAGCCTTATCGCGGATTCTTAGTTATCCGTAAAAAATCAGCCATGTTCGACTACCTAGCTTCACGCAGAAAACAGGAGGCAGGGAACTTATGCAATACGGGAGTGATCAAATAGGTGTCTTATAGGTGGCATAAAATAAACGGGCATACAGTTGTTTTCGGGAAGCATGAGATAAAAATACACTTAAACTAGTAGATCGTTTAAGTACCCAAATAAGGCGTGGAAACGCAAGCACACAGTTTGAAATGCTGGAAAATGGGAACTGTAAACGGGCAGAAATGAAAAAAACCGAGGGCATGTGAACTGATCCTGGCCCGTGAAGACTACTAAAATTAAAGAAGAAAGAAGAAAGGAACTATCGCTTAATCCGAATACCATGATGGCCGCAAGTGAATATATAATTGAAGTCGATATCATTGATAGCCTGACCCCATACAGCAAAAGTATGTCTAAAACCTAATTCTTACCCCAAATCCCTAATCTCCAACCCCAGGTCTAGCCCTAACCTCTAACTCTAACCCCAACCCTTGACTTTAAGCCCAACATTAACCTCTTAAAATATCTCCAGCCCTGAAAACAACATCTCACCCTAAGCAAAACCACAACCGTAATGGTTTGACGTGAGGTTTGATGGGGAACAAGCGAAAGGGAAGAGAGTTGACTTAGCTTACTCAAATGGTATAAATAGATATTTCTTAGAGGGAATCTCGACGGAGCCACATATTCCAACTTGACCGAAATGTCAATCAGAGTAATTTTAATTATAAGGTATGATTTTTATTTTGTTTTTAAATATTTACAGGTAAAAACGTACTGCCATTTGGGACAAAACAGCCTCGAAATAAAGACTCAAATGAGGGTAGAGGAACTAAGAAGTATCTTCGCAATTTTGACTGCAGATCCCAGATAATATCGCAGGTCTTAAATTTTCCAATATTCCGTCTGGACCTAGTCGTCAGCTTCCGATATTCTTAATGCTTACTTATGGATGCTTGGACTAAATGCGACTATTAATTGCAAGCATAGGGTGCGCAACTTTATTTATTGTGTAAGGAGGGGTGTAGGGGTACTAGTTAGGGGAAGCACCGCGCTGGTAGCATTAGGTAGCTTCATTTGTCTTATGCAAGTGGTAAATGCACCTATAACGACACTTAATTGCTACCCAACTCTCACATGTGGCTCCTCAAAGCTAGGCTTTGCCCAGCGGCCACAGCCCGCTCAACCGTCATAACCGGGGGGCTAAACCAGGTGCTGTGTACTTCCCCACCCAGTAGTCTTCTCTTCATTCTTCCAAATTCCACTCCAAGTTCAAAAGTCTTACGAAGAGGGTGACATGCAATCCCGCAGGCTAACTTGGGTGGCTCTCCCACTAAGTTCCAATCCAAGACCCAAAGTGGAGTTCGGAAGCCATCTGGGATGTCCAAGCAGCCCTATTTAGGGATACGACTGTTTGACTCCTCGCAAAGGAGATGGCTAGAAAAGGTGTCCTGCGGATATGCTGGGCTCACGTCATCTTCAGCCAACTACGGCTCTCAGATTGCAAACAATTGGTCGTAAAACTCAAAAAAACGACAATACCCCCGTCCCCATCCCCGCGCTATACTCTCCGGGCTGCTAGGGTGAGTCCGCTCACAGCAGCAGCCTGGAATTTTCGATTCCTTTTAGACAATCCGATGAGCAACAGGCCGGAACGGAGGACGGTGATAGTCGCTTTGGGAACTAGCGTGCTACAAGGTTGATATCGCTGCTCTCAACTAGACCCGATTCTCTGAACAAGTCCATCTGGAGGATTTGGGAGCGGGCTACAGATCCTTCTGTAGAGGCCACTCCAAGGCAGCAAGACGTGACGCTGGTGTCCCCTTCTCCATCAGGAACGGCATCCTGGGATGACTGCCCTGTCTGCCGCGGGCCACTAAAGACCGCTTGATGATCCTACGTCTGCCTTTTGGGGACCCACAGCCACGACAATCATTAGTACTCACGCTTCCCCCCCCAATGATAAGCTCTGAAGCAACGAATAACAAATTCTATCATTACCTGTACGCTTTCTTGGCATCCATGCAGAAGGCGAACAAACTGGTCATCCTTGGCGACCTTAACGCCCGCAGCGTGACAGACCCCACTGCCTGACAGGGAACGGCTGGCCAAAGGCAGAGCAACGCACGCGAAGCTGGTGTTGCCTTTGCCATCCGGAACGACATCGTGGGACGTTTGCCCTGTCTGCCGTAGGGTATCAATGATCGCCTGATGGGCCTCCGCCCGCCACTTCAGGGAGACAAGTTTGCCACCATCATCAGCGCTTACGCTCTCCCAATGATGAGCTCTAATGCGGTGAAGGATAAATTCTACGAGGACCTGCACGCCCTGCTGGCGACTATGCCGAAGGTGGACAAGTTTATTGTCCTTAGTAACTTTAATGCCCGTGTCGGGACGGACCACGCTGTCTGGCAGGGAGTGCTGGATCCCCACGGTCTCGGTAGCTGTTACGATAACGGCCTCCTTCTTCTGCGAACGTGTGCGGAACACCGTCTCCTGCGGACCAACACCTTCTTCCACCTTCCGACGCGGGAGAAGGCCACGTGGATGCACCCTCGGTCGCGGCGCTGGCATCTGCTGGACTATCTTCGCGTCCGGATGTACAAGTGACCAAGGTGATCCGCGAAGCCGATGGTTTGACGGATCTCCGCCTTGGCATCTCCAAGATGAGGCTCCGACTTCAACCCCGATGAAGGCCCAAAGGTAAGCGACTGCCAGGTAAGTTAAATACTCTTTTGTTACAGTTGCCT
This sequence comes from Schistocephalus solidus, assembly GCA_017591395.1. NCBI lineage: Eukaryota > Metazoa > Platyhelminthes > Cestoda > Diphyllobothriidea > Diphyllobothriidae > Schistocephalus > Schistocephalus solidus. Next base: position 56,177 of record WEDG01006561.1, read on the forward strand.
GCTCACTGTTTTGATTTCAACAGCCAGATATCCCAGAAACTGGAGGACGCTCATGCTCTAGATGAAAACGACATCGTGGAGACACAATGGTGTCAACTATGAAACGTCATCCATTCCACTCTCCTCAAAGTACCCCAGAAGACATTGACGCTGACATCAGCAATCTACCCACGAAGAAGAACTGACCACAAAACCTATACGGACTTCAGGATTGACGCCAGAAAAAGCAGCCTTCTTAAAATGCCGCCACCTTGAACAGATATGGCTGCGGGAGATGCAGAACGCCTGGAACGCCCGTAAAGTTGAGGAAATCCAAGGGTATTCAGACCGTAACAAAATAAAAAATTCATTAAGCCTACCTACGGCAACTGCATCAAGGGAACCATAACGCTGCTCAGCTGCGATACCACAACACTCCAGATGGAAAAATCGCAAATTCTGAAACGCTGTGCTGAGCATTTCAGAAGCATCCTAAACCGCTCATCAACCGGCTCCCCAAAGTGGTCTTCCGCCCTCCCTACCAGAATTCATCCGGGCTGTGTAACAACTCTCCAGTGGGAAAAAAGGGATCCAATGCAATCCCGGCAGACGACTAAAAACGCGGTGGCCCCCGGCTGATAGTAGAACTCACAACGCTATTCCAGGAGATATGGCGCCAAGTACCGGTTCTCAGGATTTCAAAGACGCAACCATCTTCCATCTCTAAAAGCGGAAGGGGAACCGGCAACTCTGTGATAACCACAGAGGCATCTCGTTGCTCAAAATCGCCGGAAAGATCTTCGCGCGTATTTTTCTGAATCCTCTGAACAGCCACCTAGAGCTGGGACTGCTCCCAGAAAGTTATTGTGGCTTCCGAAGACACCGCGGATCAACCGACATGATTTTCGTCGCTCGCCAGCTACAAGAAAATATCCAGAAAACGCGAAGCCACCTCTACACCTACTTCTTGGATCTGACGAACGCCCTTGACATGATGAGTCGCGATGGACTGGGAAAAATTCACGCAGAAATTCCGTTGTTCAAGGTGGTTCACGCGCATGTTGCGTTATCTCCACGATGGGATGATGGTGCGCGTCACTGAAAACGGGACGGTATCCGAAACATTCGCGGTGACTAACGGAGTGAAGCAGGGCTCCGTAATAACCCCCATCCTCTTTATTCTCATGTTATCTGCCATGCTCATGGACACCTTACGTGATCAGCGCACTCAGAACCGACAGGCATCTCCTCAGTATCTGGCGTATGCAGGTCCCAACCCGTGTGTCTACGACTACAATCCATGACCTACTCTTCGCGTACGACTGCGCCCTCGATGCCGTGATGGAAGAGGACACGCAAAGGAACATGGAGCTCTTCGCCACAGGCTGCCTCAGTTTTGGACTGATCATAAACACGGACAAAACGGTAGTCATGCACTATCCACCACTCAGCGCTGAATGCAATACTCCTAGAGTCAATGTTAACGGCAGGCACAGAAAAACTGTGGAGAACTTCGCTCAACGGATCTCCGAAGCTAGCCAGGCCTTCGGCCGGCTGCAAGCCGCCGTGTGAAATCGTTACGCCTTACAGCGGATCGCAAAATTGAAGATGTACAAGGCTGTTATCTTGACAACCTTCCTGTATAGGGTGGAGACCTGGACCGGCTACTCGAAACCAAATCAGGAAGCTGAATCACTTCCATCTTAGCTATGTTTGCAGCATACCGAAGCTGAGATGGCAGGACTGGATCCCAGACAAGGAAGTCCTGGAGCAGGCCAGAGTCCTCAGCATCTACGCAATGCTAAGACAAATGCAACTGCGACGGAGCGATCACCTGGTGAGAAAAGACGACGAAAGACTACCCAAACGAATTTTCAACTAAGATGTCTTTAAAGGTGCTCGCGGACAAGGAGGACACCCTGACTGCGAATCAACCCGTTGCCCTGGGAGAACCTGGCTCAGGGCCAACAAGCATGCAGCAGAGCTGTGAAGACTGGCGCTGCAAGCTATGAAGTCAACCAGATCTCCGTTGATAAGGCCAAAATGTGTGCAGGAAAGTTGCAAGCGTCCCGGATCAACACCACCGATGTCTTCCAAAACATGCTCAGGCTGCCAACCAAACTTCTGCGCGCGAATTGGCCCGGTTAAACCTCTTCCGATACATTGCGACAGCAATCCGACAACTTCAACTTCTGCATCAACGAACAACCCTTATGCCAACCCTGCTTCGAACCTCACGATGATGACCATCCCCACCACCGGTGAGCATTCTGTGAATGCCCCGCCACCCGGCACTAGCCTTCCGCCCCCCACCACCTCCCTCCACTCCCACCACCGATGGGACCACCTCAGACAACCCGTCATCTGCTACCGACACTACCAGCACCACCTCCATTATTAGCGATGGGGACTCGATTCTAACCTGTCCACACTGCGATCACACATTCACCTCAAGCATCAGCCTCATCAGTCACCTGCGAATTCATCGCACAAAGACTGGCGAATCAGTGCCCAGAGCACCAACACACAGCAGAGACCACGGCCTGCACTGCCCTCATTGCACCCGCGCATTCTATCACCGCATGAGCCTGTTCGGCCACATGCGCATCCATGACCGCGGAACACACCGCGATTCCGACACATCTAACACATCTTGCAACCATTCCCAGCCATCCCATGAGCGTGACCACCACCACCACCACCACAACCAGCAACAACAACAATAACAACAACAACAAAAACAATACCACTGACTTAACACCTCCCGACCTGTCCTGTCATCACTGACAGCACATCTTCGACTCATGCATCAGCCTGGTCGGCCACTTTCGAACCCATCGCACAGAGACTGGTGAACCAGTGCCTGGGCCCCTACATACAGTCGCCGCGTTAGCCTCCAATGTTCAAACTGTCCACGCACATTCAAACATAGCATGGCAACCTGCGGTAGACCACCGCCGGCTATATCGCATGAACCTACAAGGAAAGCTGCGGTAAATCACCACAGGCCACCACTATCGCACAGTCTCTCAATCAACGCATGCATCACACTTGCACACCGCCATCACCACCCAACATCAGCTTCTCTCACGCAAGTGAGAAGTGTGTTCGCTGGCTACACTCCATATGGCTTCTGAGCTACATACGAGATTTATGCCGTACACATAATGATGTATGCGAATCCTGGTCAAGTGCAGGCTGTGACCCGTTGGTGTGTGATGGGGTGTGTGGCACGGATGTTCTGGCTGTTTGCACTGGGATCCGAGCTGCCACCCAAGGCTTCTTGTGTTTTTTTAACCAGAACCTCCCACTGAGGGGGAAGTATGCTCCTGGGCTCCTTCTCCGTGTGGCTCCTCCGCTCCAAGGCTATCGCGGTGCGCTAAGTGCCATGGCTTGGAAGGCTGCTAACTAAAAATTTCACCCAGACCTTGCAGTCAGTCCAATGTGCGTTTGTGCGTAGTGGTTGACTGGTGTAATGAGAGTCAGGCTGCACTAGCTCCTTCTTAACGCGGCCTCTGGTACTTGCACGCTCGTGGTATATGCGCTGCTAAACCCCCTTAATGTGAACTCCCTGTGTTTGTGTGAGGAGCCAGATCCTGTACGTGGTACGCGTAGACGAGGTCATTAGATACCTTAGCAGTTACGCCCAGTCAGGACACCAGTCCACCGACCCGTTCGGACAGTGGCTGGTGCCTGGGAATGGGAATAGAGAGGGAGGTCGACGGCCCCGCGCATTTTCCTCCGTATAATCAATCCGACGCCATTGAAACTATCACCGTAGGCTCAAAACCATGGCTTAGAAGCTTGTCAACTGACGGGATAACTCGGACCGCGTAGTCAGCCTCGAGTGCTTTTGTGCGGATTGTCTGACTGGCGAACTGAGACCCAGGCCGCAATGGCTCCTTCTTAATGTGACCTTTATGACACTCCCACGCCGTGGGATCCAAGAAAGGCGTGACGCCAGCCACCTACGCCCGACCCCACCTCGGGTCTACTTGACTCTGTCTTGACACCGGGCGCAGACGGGTGAGGGAAGAAGGAGTTCGTTAGCTGCAGCGTAAACCTACTTTGCATAAAACTGGCTCATACGCAAGTCACCATTCCCGCACCACCATGCTGTAGCGCCCTCGGGGGACCTTGTCGAAATCAACTTTCAATTGCTTGACATATCAAATATTATAAAATTACAAAGACAGAACGATCGTACCTAATGCAGACAGCTGTTTTACGCTCATTACCGGTCATAAGTACGTCCCCTCCCTCCAGCTTGCTGCTGGTGACAACGAACGTTGTGCCATAGGACCCATGCCGCAACGGTGAGGGCAATTCGCTTACTTGTCTTCTGTATATAAATAATTTCACAAGGCATATGACCTACTGATGATCGGTAACGACGGTGAAACAACTGTCTGCCGCTGGCATGTTGTACCTTTAGTGTTATATTTATGTAGTATGTACAGTGTGTGTCCTATGACATTTTCGATATCGTATGCTGGGGGGAAGGCGGACAGAATGAAATCGAGCAATATCTCAAAATCAACAGAGAGAACGATGCGCTAACTTGATTTACTTGAATGGATATATATTTATATATATAGTACCCTGCAGTGGTTGCAGCCTGCAGCGTTGCAGTGGTCATCACACTTGACACGTTTTGAATGAAATCTGAACGGGTTCGCTTACATAAGTTTTCCTCGCATGTAGCTCAATGGTAGAGCGTTCGACTCAAATACCAAAGGTCGCGGGTTCGAATCCCAGGTGAACCACACTTGGGATTGGGTATGACTGGCTGATGACGGCTAATAATCCAGAAATGGCCATTCCAGTCTCCCTTGTCTTTGTCGGTTCTTTTATATATATATATATATATATATATATATATATATATATATATATATATGATAGTGTGTGGCTCACCGATCTGCTTAAGGAACATTTATGTTCCGTTGGGCCCTGGAACTCAGACTAGAGTACTCACAGGCAGTCGCATAGCGACGTGTAGCATATGTTGATAATTTGGAACCGACAAAGACAAGGGAGACCGGAATGGCCATTTCTGGCTTATTAGCCGTCATCAGCCAGTCATACCCAATCCCAAGTGTGGAACACCTGGGATTCGAACCCGCGACCTTTGGTATTTGAGTCGAACGCTCTACCATTGAGCCACAGGCTCGTTGCTTTGTCGGTTGCGATCGGGAATATGATGATAGTGTGTGGCTCACCGATCTGCTTAAGGAACATTTATGTTCCGTTGGGCCCTGGAACTCAGACTAGAGTACTCACAGGCAGTCGCATAGCGACGTGTAGCATATGTTGATAATTTGGAACCGACAAAGACAAGGGAGACCGGAATGGCCATTTCTGGCTTATTAGCCGTCATCAGCCAGTCATACCCAATCCCAAGTGTGGAACACCTGGGATTCGAACCCGCGACCTTTGGTATTTGAGTCGAACGCTCTACCATTGAGCCACAGGCTCGTTGCATTGTCGGTTGCGATCGGGAATATGATGATAGTGTGTGGCTCACCGATCTGCTTAAGGAACATTTATGTTCCGTTGTGCCCTGGAACTCAGACTAGAGTACTCACAGGCAGTCGCATAGCGACGTGTAGCATATGTTATTAATTTGGAACCGACAAAGACAAGGGAGACCGGAATGGCCATTTCGGGCTTATTAGCCGTCATCAGCCAGTCATACCCAATCCCAAGTGTGGAACACCTGGGATTCGAACCCGCGACCTTTGGTATTTGAGTCGAACGCTTTCTACCATTGAGCCACAGGCTCGTTGCTTTTGTCGGTTGCGATCGGGAATATGATGATAGTGTGTGGCTCACCGATCTGCTTAAGGAACATTTATGTTCCGTTGGGCCCTGGAACTCAGACTAGAGTACTCACAGGCAGTCGCATAGCGACGTGTAGCATATGTTGATAATGTGGAACCGACAAAGACAAGGGAGACCGGAATGGCCATTTCTGGCTTATTAGCCGTCATCAGCCAGTCATACCCAATCCCAAGTGTGGAACACCTGGGATTCGAACCCGCGACCTTTGGTATTTGAGTCGAATGCTCTACCATTGAGCCACGGGCTCGTTGCTTTGTCGGTTGCGATCGGGAATATGATGATAGTGTGTGGCTCACCGATCTGCTTAAGGAACATTTATGTTCCGTTGGGCCCTGGAACTCAGACTAGAGTACTCACAGGCAGTCGCATAGCGACGTGTAGCATATGTTAATAATTTGGAACCGAAAAAGACAAGGGAGACCGGAATGGCCATTTCTGGCTTATTAGCCGTCATCAGCCAGTCATACCCAATCCCAAGTGTGGAACACCTGGGATTCGAACCCGCGACCTTTGGTATTTGAGTCGAACGCTCTACCATTGAGCCACAGGCTCGTTGCTTTTGTCGGTTGCGATCGGGAATATGATGATAGTGTGTGGCTCACCGATCTGCTTAAGGAACATTTATGTTCGTTGGGCCCCTGGAACTCAGACTAAGAGTACTCACAGGCAGTCGCATAGCGACGTGTAGCATATGTTGATAATTTGGAACCGACAAAAGACAAGGGAGACCGGAATGGCCATTTCTGGCTTATTAGCCGTCATCAGCCAGTCATACCCAATCCCAAGTGTGGAACACCTGGGATTCGAACCCGCGACCTTTGGTATTTGAGTCGAACGCTTTCTACCATTGAGCCACAGGCTCGTTGCTTTGTCGGTTGCGATCGAAAATATGATGATAGTGTGTGGCTCACCGATCTGCTTAAGTATTATTTATGTTCCGTTGTGCCCTTGAACGCAGACTAAAGTACTCACAGGCAGTCGCATAGCGACGTGTAGCATATGTTAAGTAATTTGGAACCGACAAAGACAAGGGAGACCGGAATGGCCATTTCTGGCTTATTAGCCGTCATCAGCCAGTCATACCCATTCCCAAGTGTGGAACACCTGGGATTCGAACCCGCGACCTTTGGTATTTGAGTCGAACGCTCTACCATTGAGCCACGGGCTCGTTGCTTTGTCGGTTGCGATCGGGAATATGATGATAGTGTGTGGCTCACCGATCTGCTTAAGGAACATTTATGTTCCGTTGGGCCCTGGAACTCAGACTAGAGTACTCACAGGCAGTCGCATAGCGACGTGTAGCATATGTTAATAATTTGGAACCGACAAAGACAAGGGAGACCGGAATGGCCATTTCTGGCTTATTAGCCGTCATCAGCCAGTCATACCCAATCCCAAGTGTGGAACACCTGGGATTCGAACCCGCGACCTTTGGTATTTGAGTCGAACGCTTTCTACCATTGAGCCACAGGCTCGTTGCTTTGTCGGTTGCGATCGGGAATATGATGATAGTGTGTGGCTCACCGATCTGCTTTAAGGAACATTTATGTTCCGTTGGGCCCCTGAATCTCAGACTAGAGTACTTCACAGGCAGTCGCATAGCGACGTGTAGCATATGTTAATAATGTGGAACCGACAAAGACAAGGGAGACCGGAATGGCCATTTCTGGCTTATTAGCCGTCATCAGCCAGTCATACCCAATCCCAAGTGTGGAACACCTGGGATTCGAACCCGCGACCTTTGGTATTTGAGTCGAACGCTTTCTACCATTGAGCCACAGGCTCGTTGCTTTTGTCGGTGGCGATCGGGAATATGATGATAGTGTGTGGCTCACCGATCTGCTTAAGGAACATTTATGTTCCGTTGTGCCCTTGAACTCAGAGTAGAGTATTCACAGGCAGTCGCATAGCGACGTGTAGCATATGTTAATAATGTGGAACCGACAAAGACAAGGGAGACCGGAATGGCCATTTCTGGCTTATTAGCCGTCATCAGCCAGTCATACCCAATCCCAAGTGTGGAACACCTGGGATTCGAACCCGCGACCTTTGGTATTTGAGTCGAACGCTCTACCATTGAGCCACAGGCTCGTTGCTTTGTCGGTGGCGATCGGGAATATGATGATAGTGTGTGGCTCACCGATCTGCTTAAGGAACATTTATGTTCCGTTGTGCCCTGGAACTCAGACTAGAGTACTTCACAGGCAGTCGCATAGCGACGTGTAGCATATGTTAATAATGTGGAACCGACAAAGACAAGGGAGACCGGAATGGCCATTTCTGGCTTATTAGCCGTCATCAGCCAGTCATACCCAATCCCAAGTGTGGAACACCTGGGATTCGAACCCGCGACCTTTGGTATTTGAGTCGAACGCTTCTACCATTGAGCCACAGGCTCGTTGCTTTTGTCGGTGGCGATCGGGAATATGATGATAGTGTGTGGCTCACCGATCTGCTTAAGGAACATTTATGTTCCGTTGTGCCCTGAACTCAGACTAGAGTACTCACAGGCAGTCGCATAGCGACGTGTAGCATATGTTGATAATTTGGAACCGACAAAGACAAGGGAGACCGGAATGGCCATTTCTGGCTTATTAGCCGTCATCAGCCAGTCATACCCAATCCCAAGTGTGGAACACCTGGGATTCGAACCCGCGACCTTTGGTATTTGAGTCGAACGCTCTACCATTGAGCCACAGGCTCGTTGCTTTTTTCGGTGGCGATCGGGAATATGATGATAGTGTGTGGCTCACCGATCTGCTTAAGGAACATTTATGTTCCGTTGTGCCCTGAACTCAGACTAGAGTACTTCACAGGCAGTCGCATAGCGACGTGTAGCATATGTTAATAATGTGGAACCGACAAAGACAAGGGAGACCGGAATGGCCATTTCTGGCTTATTAGCCGTCATCAGCCAGTCATACCCAATCCCAAGTGTGGAACACCTGGGATTCGAACCCGCGACCTTTGGTATTTGAGTCGAACGCTTTCTACCATTGAGCCACAGGCTCGTTGCTTTTGTCGCTGGGCGATCGGGAATATGATGATAGTGTGTGGCTCACCGATCTGCTTAAGGAACATTTATGTTCCGTTGTGCCCTTGAACTCAGACTAGAGTACTCACAGGCAGTCGCATAGCGACGTGTAGCATATGTTAATAATGTGGAACCGACAAAGACAAGGGAGACCGGAATGGCCATTTCTGGCTTATTAGCCGTCATCAGCCAGTCATACCCAATCCCAAGTGTGGAACACCTGGGATTCGAACCCGCGACCTTTGGTATTTGAGTCGAACGCTTTCTACCATTGAGCCACAGGCTCGTTGCTTTGTCGGTGGCGATCGGGAATATGATGATAGTGTGTGGCTCACCGATCTGCTTAAGGAACATTTATGTTCCGTTATGCCCTGGAACTCAGACTAGAGTACTCACAGGCAGTCGCATAGCGACGTGTAGCATATGTTAATAATGTGGAACCGACAAAGACAAGGGAGACCGGAATGGCCATTTCTGGCTTATTAGCCGTCATCAGCCAGTCATACCCAATCCCAAGTGTGGAACACCTGGGATTCGAACCCGCGACCTTTGGTATTTGAGTCGAACGCTTTCTACCATTGAGCCACAGGCTCGTTGCTTTGTCGGTGGCGATCGGGAATATGATGATAGTGTGTGGCTCACCGATCTGCTTAAGGAACATTTATGTTCCGTTGTGCCCTGAAC
>WEDG01006562.1:0-24885 GCA_017591395.1 Schistocephalus solidus
GGGTCATGTAGCAGTTTTTTTAGTTTTTTAGGTCTATTTGCGAGAAAATTGGGTATTTTTGGCTTTTTACGCGGAAAGCGTTCTTCTACTAGAGTATCTCTAATACTGTTTAGGGTAGATTCTCGAAGGTTACTTGAGGGGGATGTGGTTAGAAGGTAAAGACTTCAGTCTAGTAATCTGATATAGCTGCTCATTTAGTCCTGGTCAATTTTTCGAGGATTTATGTGACTGATGTTAGAATCATATGCTGATTTTATGTTTAGCGGGAGCATGGATATTATTGTTTTGTGATCCCTATCAAAACGTATGCTGTCATAATGCGTACATATGGGCCAAATGTAATTGGTGAGATGGATGTCGAGTATATTTTTTTCCTCGGGTGAGTTTATCCACTATTTGAGTCCCGTTTTGAAATGCAATGATTGGTTGGGGCTGAGTGCTCGATCCAGTTAACATCTGGGCAGTTTAAATAACCTGTAATTATCGTCTATTCAATATTTATGTTTGATATATTGTCCAGTAAGTGAGTAGGCCAGAATCATCATTACTAAATTCGGATGGGGAGAGTAGAGACATCCGATTAATATATTTTTTGGTTCTGAGATTGTATCGTAGCAAAACAAGCTTTCCCAGTGAAAGTCTCATTTGGACCATCAAGGGCACTTTGTGCAAGTGTAGTTTTGACGTATATAAAACACCTTCCACCTCGTTTATTTAGGCAGTCCTGTCTTTAGATAAACAGTGATTCATTAGAAAGTGATTAATTAATGAGTCATAAGATATAAATTCATTTGCCCATATTTCAGTGATGCAAATGATATCTTTTACTGCCCCATATTATTTGTGCCAGCCCAAATAAGCAGTTGGATAAATTAGTTGCAATTTTCGCAATTGCAGTTTTGATCCGTGCCCATCTTGTCGTATTCTATTTACTGTAGGAAATTACCTGCAATATTGGCCTTTGTAAGCGTACTGTTGTAAATTATAAACTCATTTCCTCTATTGATTATACCAAAATTCTATCTAGTAGTTTCCAATGTCCCGGAAGTGACTAAGAAAAGACGTAAATAGATAAATAAATTGTATATTTAAGGCCCAGAGGGCCCCATCATTATAAATTTAGTATCACGGTATAAATAAATAAAAAGTGGATATTTACTGCACTATGTGAGCAGCCAGATGGACAGTAAAAATTAGTAGTATGGCAGGCATATCCGATTCAGAAAAATTTGCCATTTTTAAATCAATAGTCAATCATCTTGGGCATATACGGTGAAATAGAAAGAAGCAGTGAAAAAAACTCCTATGGTTAAATCGGGGGTGGAGTTCAGCGAGCCACCAATTAAAAAAACTAGAAGAAAAAACTTCTTCCTTAAAAATTAATAGCTAGAGTTGATGGGATTGGCACGATGCAATGGGATAGTACTGTGATGTTGATGACAACGTATGAGGGTTCGGAATGCTCCTTGTCGGGTGAGAGATAATATAACAGTCAAAACTACTGTTTATAACCATCATGGAGGGGAGAGAGGAGGAACTCATTGTAGACAACATGGTCGAAACGAAGAGGGAAAAGTAGATGTCACGAGACCATCACCGAGATGCGACCTTGCTGACTGCAGTAGTCCACCAACAAAGAGGCGAAACCATCAGAACCCGCCTCGATCATCAACAGAACCTGGAGCCTATCGTCAGGGTTGCGAATTCGGAGGAAAGTATCAAGGTTGTCAAGAGTTGGCGATGCTAGCTAAAAAGGAGGGGACGAAAAAGTGAATGCAAAGATTGAATTTGCGGAGGATGATGGAAAATTTTTAGAAACCAATATAATATCAAGGGAACTGCCTCAAATACCAGGAGGACCCTTTTAAAAATACAAAAGTTGCGAGTTTGGGGAGGAAACAAACCATAAGGATTCTTTATCTTCTGAAGTTAAATGTTTGCGTTATTTGACTTTAAAAATAACTTATGTAGACGACAACCTTATATCCAGTGGAAGATTATTCCATATGAAAGCATATTTGGAGGCAAAAAACTGAGAACAGTTGGTTGTGGAGCTAAGGGGTCGTGAAATGATCAAGGTTGCAGTATCCGCTTCATCCTTGAGTAATAGAGTATTGGGAGAAGATATTTCTGGCATTTTTGAGACTTCGCAGCCTTCTGCAGATACTATAACTTCAAAAATTCTTTAAGTTCATGTTTAAACTCTTGATCCTCTGGTCACTCAAGCGTACAACTCGTCCTGCATAATTAGGTCTTCGTCGGACGAAATAATAGATCTCCTGCTACACGGAACTATGACTAGTATTACCGACACATTTATCCAGCAGGCCTTTCAATTCAGTTGAGTATTTAGCTCCAAAACTGAAGAACGGATAAATCTCAAGCATAATTTTATGTTGCGTAATATTCCCAATCACATATCTGCTATCGATAGTGCGCATTTTTTGCAAAGCTGGGGCTTGGGATTCAGAGTCGCACATGCTAAGCGACTGCGCTCACTCAGACATAACGCCTCAATATTAGTCAGTCTGTTTTCCTTGAAAGAAGTTGACTTCATACTGTCTAGTAGGGAGTTAAGTAGCGAATTCTCTCAGAAATGACATTGCTCGGTTTCCCTTGATCTCAATCCAATGCAGAGAAAATGGAAAAATGTTAAACCGTTAACCATCAACACAGAAATGAATACTCCTGTTGCCATGTTGAACAACTCACATTCAATTTCATCTACGGCCTCGCCGCCTGAATCTCTAGCTAATACTGTACGGAATCCAACGTTGATTTATCTTTCGGGACCTCAATACAACAGTACTTCTCTTATTACCAAGTCTACCAGTAACTCCTGGTAAACTAACGCAGATTTTTAGCTCGGAGACAAGTTCGACTTAAGTCTTGGCTACTCAAAAATCGAAAAATTCTAGCTTCTCCATGAAAATACTCCTTAACGATCGCCTATTACTCCTCAAAACGCCGCCAAACCGACTACCTCGAATTTCCAGATACCGCCCAGACCTTATACAGAGACTGCTAAACCAAGCATGCCAGCATTATCGTCCAAGAATGTCGCTTCTGCTCCATTCGCAGCAGTGCATCCCCCACCCCGCAGCCCATATTCTCCACGGTTGTTTTCCCAGTTCTCTCCCAATGAGAAGGGTCCTGCTGGACTACTAGACTCACCTGACCTTCTGTGTCACTTTAATAGGAATACTTTTCAATATCCCGCCCAGGGTCTCTTGGACAAGCACCAATAGCAAGTGGGAGTGCTCAGTTCCCCTGTCTGTCATCTCCACGTCCATATTTACTCACATATACCCAAATATCGCGCATGCTATCCCACAACCTTTTTTTCCAGAAGAGGGCGGGAGCACCCGCCCCCTATGTTCAGTGGCCACTAGACGACTTAGCCACGCTCCCTAATAAACAAACAGCTTGCCCACTTAAACTGTTCGATCTAAAGGCCAGATCCTTACTCAATAAAATGCCCCTGCTTCAGGCTCTGGTCTTCTTCCCCTGTCCAGATATTGCAATAGAAACTGAAACATGGGTAACTCCTTTTGTAGCCGACTCTGAACGCTCTCTTATAGATTCTAATTTTACTCGAAATGATCGTCACGACAGCCGTTGTGGAGGAAGCTGTATCTCTGTTAAGCAAGCGCCGCCATTTCAGCCCTTAGACTTACCGCAATTAAACGCGGTTAAAGAGAGCTGTTGGCTTCGAATTACCTTCGAAATAAGATTTTTTACTAATTCGTTGTGTCTATCACCCACCCAATGCCAGTGGGGATTACGATCTTTGTCTCTCACACGCATTTCACGCCACGGCAGACTTAAATTTCAAGTATTACTTGATTGCAGGTGATTTCAATCTTCCTGATGTTTGATGATTTCACCATCCACCCCAATAAATTTCGAGTACATACATGAGGCCGAAGATATCGGCATGTGGAATCAGGTTTTCAACTTCCCTACCTGAGGATCGAGTATTCTTGATCTAATCTTCTGCAGAGGGTGCCTGCCTTTGACAGTGTCATCTTAAAGCCCACTTGGGAGTTCAGACCACGAAATAATAGTTTCATCATAACAATCCGAAACTGATGAAACGTTTTCCAAAATATAGCTTTTCTTTGCTTTACGATCACTCCTTTCGACAGAATAATTGATACATCTTAATTCCTACGACTGGTCTGATTTATTTCTATGTCAGAATGTGAAGAGTTGTACTGGTATGCTCCAAAAAGTTTTGGATTAACTTATTTCCTGTTTATTTCCCCGTAAGAAAATAATTAATGTCATGGATGAGGCTTATCTCCCTTTATATTTTCGCCGAAGTTAACGTAAACTCTCTTGTCGATTCCATCTGCAAAACGAAATCGCCTTACTGCCCTTGATCCAACGTATCTTTGAGCAGACTACGATACTTTCCAAAGAAAAGCTCAAAGCCGATGACGGCAAATTAGCTGAAAACCGTTCGATAAATGTCGTGAAACTTTTTTTCCCGCATAGTAAAAACTCATCAAAAAACACGGCAACCCATCCTTCGAGATGCCCTTGGAAATCCTTAATTTGATGACAAGTTGACTGCTGATAGTTTTAACGTTTTCTTATACAGAACATCTATTGAAAATGTGACCGCTCCTCTTCCGACCATCCAGGTTGTGACTGGTGTTGTACTTGAAACCATGACTTTTACCCTCTGGGACGAACCCGGAGTCATTCGACGTTTTCGTCAATCTCATAGTCCTGGACCAGATGGCGACGCGGTCAGTATTTTAAAGGCATATCCTGACGATTTTTTGTCACTTCTGCATAAGATATTTAATCTAGCTGTGGAAGGTGAAACCTAGTGAAATTTAGTGTGGGGAACGAATTGAAAATTCTGCCTATCCCCAAAAATGGCCAATATACGTCATTTGACGATTTTCAGCTAAGCAACACACTTTTTGGAGCTTCGAAAATCTTGAAAATGTTTATCAAAGATAAGATAATGCATCACTTAACCAAGAATAACCCACTGAGTGCGACTCAGCATGGGTTCCTCAAAACACGTTCTTGTGACACCTGTCAGTTCTATTTCTTTGATAACATTCTGCAATTTAGGGACAATGGTTTTGCACTTAATATAGTCGACTTCAATTTCACTAAGGCTTTTGATCGTGTTGATCATGCCCTCCTTCTCCTGAAACTTTCCTCTTTCGGTATATGTGGTAAAGTTTTGAAATTGATATCAACTTACCTGAGCTCTCACACACATGTTAAGATCTCTCATGATAGTTCCAACCCTGCACGTGTGAGGAGTGGAGTTATTCAGGGTAGTGCGCTTTGCCCGCTCTTATTTTGAATTTTTGTTAATAATGTACCAGGTTTATCTCAGAATGGTATGCCCTTTATGTATGAAAACGATTACAAAGTTTCCTATCAATACAAGCCAGCAGATCGCAACATCGTGCTTAAACTCCCGAAAAACGATCTTAAGACCTTAGCCCGGGGGTGCTGCCCATGACGCCTTTACCTTTCTTGGCAAAAATGTTCGATTATGGTTGTTGGCGAAGATTATCAGCCGTAGGTTAGCATAGATGGCCACGAACTTACTGTGCCTGAAGTTGTTATGTACCTGAGCATATAATATTTCAACAGTCAAGATCGTTCAGAACATTGCGTCCTGATTGTCTCCAAAGTGCGCAGAACTAATGGGTTTATCCTCCGAAATTTTAAAACTTTCGATATTAGACTCCGCCTTTATGAAATGTACGTAAGGGCCAGTATGGAATGCTGCTCGTTTATATTTGACCTTCTGTGCGCCAGTGAATGCAAGAAAATAGAATCGGCCCAGCACTTCTTTACATAAAGAGTTTTATTGTTGGAGCACGATAATCTAACGTATCAAGAACGCTGTGGGCTTATAAGCATTGATCCGTAATGGTTTCGCCAATTACAGAAGGGACTAATTTTACTGTATACGCTTTTGACTAGTTGCATCTTTAATCCCCTGACCACTGTAAGGCAGCTTGAACACTCTCGGCGCAGCAGTTATCGCAATGTCTTTTTTTGAATTAGCTCGCACAGTTAAGTATCCTCAGTTTTTTTCGTAAACGCTATAGCAATATGGAAAAACTTAAAACATTATATAAAAATTTTGCAAAGTTTTTGTTTGTTTAAGAGAAATATTAGTAGGTTTCGCATTCAGAACGTCTTGAAGGAATTATGTGTGCCAACACGATCGTGGTCAAGGTCGTGTGCAAATAACCACCAATTATTTGCTCTCCAACTTGGACAATTTGATCTTCGTTACCACTTCACTAGGACTGATCCGGACAATACTGTTTCAACTGCATGTACTTACTTGCTTCCCGCTCATCTGGAATTCTTTCTTGTGCCGAAATTCGTCATAAAACGGATCAAATTGGAATTTGTTTATCATCTTATTCAAGTTGACTGCGCAGGCTCTGCACCAATAAAAACTGAGAACCACTCAGGGAACCAAACGTATACAACCTCGTGAAGATCTGAAGTTATCCCGGACCTTCGATATCTCCGAACGGCTGAGTCGTTCCTGAATATCCTTCATACCGTTTATAGTATTTTTCAAAAGCGATTTTGAACAAGTATAAACATTTTTGCTCATATTGCATTAAATACTGGCCATAATCCAAAGCCAGTCGGAAATTTTCGTTATACGCTCAAAGGAGAACATACTTTTTTGCAGTGTTTTAACATTTATGGACTCAAAACAATTGTTTGCTAGCAACAGAACCAGTCACGGAACTTCCTTTAAAAGGAAAGCCTGTTGAGCTGGCTTCGACATCCACGACTGGCACTCTATCAGTTTATACTTGTAACCAAAAACCAGCGAAGCGCGCAAAAAGCGTAATAGCAGCCAAATCCGTTGGCTACGAGGACGAATCTTGCGTTGAATGTTCTTATATTTTACTAAGAGTTCAAAAACTGGAAAATGAGCTTGCAGACTTAAGGAAGCTCTTGCAAGATAACATTACTCGACGAAATACGCTTAGCAATATTCCAGTTAAAAAGGCAGTGACTAAAGCACGAAAAGTATCAAAAACTACAACTGGTTACAGCTCACAATTTTCGGACGCAATTACCCATAACGACCGGATAACAGGAGCACAGTCTCTGAATCCTACGGACGACGACCAGAGCAAACCACAAATCTCATCCTGCTATCTTGGGTGTTATAAAGAGCCCGTAGTTGAATCCGAAGAAACAAACGCGTGGCAAGCTGCAATGGGGAAACACCACAACAGGAGGACAAAGTCACAATCAACTCTGATGGATTCATTGAAGCCTTCAGATGAGAGTTTGGTCAGAGGTAGACTTAATCCCAACGAGAGCTCTGTAAACCGTTCTCGTGCCCCTAAGGAGAACTCAGGGAGGAAGCGAAAATTCCAAGTACCAGGATCGACAACTGTGTTTAGATATTCAGGGTTTGCACGAGTCAACTGCAGTCCGACCAGAAGACCGTGTCACCGAAGACCTTGCTTCGTTTAATGGCCTCCTAAACCAGTCGCTCCCACCGGGCGTGGAAGTAAAAGTTATTAAAGCATTCCGGATCGGCAAAAAGTCTGAAGACAGCCTAGGAACGCCGCGACCGCGACCTCTCAAAATAATGCTAGAGAGCAAAGACCAAATCAAGGCGATCCTATCCAAAAAAACTAACCTACGTCACTCGCATAAAGAGGTTTTTTTCAACCGGACTACTCCCCCGCGGAAAGGCTGAAACGCCGGGAACTTGTCTTGGAACTACAATCAAGACTGAAGGCTGGCGAACACAATCTGGCTATTTTCAAGGGGAAGGTAGTTCAAAAGAATACGAATTTTCCATTGAACCAACCAATTGTTCTGAGGACAACAGCAGCCACCTCACTAACGCCAAAACCATCAGGGAACCAATTGCCCAAAGAGATGTCAGAACTGATTCCGTAAAACCCAGCGTTCTCACTAAAGAAACCAGAGTTACCGAGAATCATCACGAAACGGAAAAGACATACGACCTTGACGTTAGAGGAGACGCAGTTGGGCCCATAAAATTGACAAACGCAACAGGAAATTTGGTTGGCGCAAAATTGAAGTGCTTGTATACAAATGCGCAAAGCCTTTTATCAAAACTTGATGAGTTAAAAATTTGCCTTGCCGAAGTATCTCCGGATGTGATAGCAGTAACCGAAACCTGGCTGTCGGGCAGTATTCTAGATAGCGAAATAACATTGTCTGGGTACCAAATATATCGGAGGGACAGAGAAAACCGACAGGGTGGTGGAATAATTGTGTATGTGAAAGACATGCTTATAGTGTCTGACAAGACGAGAAAGTTTGCGTGCAGCACTGAAGCCATATGGTTGAACATCAAGGCTCTTGGCTCTCCATGTCTAGATGTCCTCATTGTCTATCGGCCACCTAGGATAGACCGAGTCGCGGACACCCACTTGTTGGAACAATTAGAAAATTTCTCCAGTAAACCTAATGTAATGATTATGGGTGACTTCAACGCACCAGGAATTAACTGGAGCACTGTTCAATCATCATGCCCGAAATCGACTTTTTGATTATGTTTTTTTCTGCAAAAAGACCTTGAATGCACTCCTCACACAGCATGTCCCTTTTTCCCACCAGAAAACGTGAAGGACAAAGGGCTAACTGTCTTGACCTTGTTTTCACGAAAACATCAGGCAGCATTGACGAGATTATTTCAATGCATCCGCTCAGTCGTAGTGATCATGTGGTGCTTATGTGGGACTACTCCTTATTCTCCGTTGCGCCTGCTATAGAGGAAAAATGGCGTAACGTTTGGCGAGGAAACTTTCATCAGATGCGAGCAGATTTAACACACATCAACTGGACCTCAATGTTTTCGAGTACCGTAAACGAAGATTGGTAGTCCTTCCGAAATGTTCTTCTGCAACTTATTGACAACCACTGCCCGCTAACGAGTGTCCATCACAGCAAGCGTCCTGGGTGGCTAGACAGCAACTTAAAAAGGGAAATAAACAGGAAGCACAAGTTTTGGAGAAAATATCGCGAGTCTAATCAAGTCGCCTATTTTAATAAGTATAAAGCGCAGAGAAACAAAATGAGAAGCCTTATTCTTACAACGCGAAGAGAATTTGAGAAGACTTTGCTGCAAAAGGCAACGCAGAATCCAAAGTTAGTCTACAGTTACCTCCGTAGATGTACAAGGAATAAACATCAAATACCGCTGATTAAGACTGCCGTGGGCGTCGAAATTTCTGATAACAGAAAAAAAGCCGAGTACTTTTCACGGTTCTACCGCTCAGTCTTCACAAACGAGGCAAGGTTCCTTCGTCCCTCAGTGGATAACCCGCCGACTGCAAGCATTAGCCACATACTATTCTCAGAATTTCTGATCCAAAAGGAATTAAAAGAACTAAAAGAGTCGAAATCCCCAGGACCAGACGAGCTTCCACCCAAGCTTCTGAAAGAACTCGCCAATGAACTTTCCGCACCTCTGTCAGTGCTCTTTCAAAATTCCTTTGACTCCGGAACACTTCCTTTCGATTGGAAGCTGGCACATATAACTCCCTTGTACAAAAGCGGTAGCCGGGCGTCAGTGACAAACTACAGGCCCATAAGCTTGACATGCATCCTTGGCAAGATTATGGAAAGGATCATCAAGAGCGAATTGGTGAAATTCCTAGAGACTAATAATTTGTTATCAAGCTGTCAACACGGGTTCAGAAAAGGAAGATCATGCACAACGAATTTGCTGTATTCGCTCCAGAGGTGGACCCAAGCACTTAAAGATAGACACGCGGTTCACATTGCCTTCATTGACTTTCAAAAGGCCTTCGATACTGTCCGCACGAGAGACTGCTTTACAAGCTAGAAAGAATTGGAATCAGAGGTAACCTCCTCAAGTGGATCGAAAACTTCCTCGTGGGTTGGCGCCAGGTTGTGTGCATCGGCCAAGAGAGGTCAAGTTCTGCTGCGGTCGAGAGTGGCGTTCCTCAGGGTTCAGTACTAGGGCCAATACTGTTTTTAATATACGTGAACGATTGTGTCAGGAATCTCGACTGTAAAGCAGCAATGTTTGCCATTGACATTAAAATCTGGAATGTAATCCAGAGCCCTGCTGACGAAGATAAACTGCAGATCAACCTAACTCGGTTGGAGGAGTGGTCGAATCATTGGCTTTTGCGGTTCAACGTCGATAAGTGTACAATACTTCGCTTAGGCAACCCGTCTGGATCTGCCGAAAGTAGAAGTTAATTACTCAACGGTGAAGCCTTAAAGACGTGGAAACCCAAAGAGACCTTGGTGTGCTGATGACCACCACCTTAAAACCATCGTCTCACTGCTCGAAAGTGGCGAAGAGCGCAATTTCGGTGTTGCATGCCATCAGACGAGCCTTTTTGGATTTCGATGAAGATCTTTTTGCTAAGACCTTTGGAACATTCATTAGGCCACATTTGGAATATGCTTTGCACGCGTGGAAACCCTGGACAGTTCAAGATCAGAACTGCCTCGAAAGAGTCCAGAGGAAAGCCACAAAAATGGTTAGAAGGCAAAGCACCTTGCCATATCCAACCCGCCTAATGAATCTTAATCTGTTCCCTTTGAGTTATAGGCAAATGCGTGGTGATCTCCTGCAGACATTCCGCATTGTGAAGGGATTGGATTGTTGCCTGGAATTCTCGGACTTCTTTGAATTTGCCACCACGACCCATCTCCGAGGTCACCCATTGAAACTGCGTGTCCAGCAGGCGAGACTGGATGTGCGCAAGTTCTCCTTCTCTGTCAGAGTGGTTAAACCATGGAATGCCCTCCCTGAAGACGTTGTGATGTCACCATCGCTGGAAAGCTTTAAAAGGAACCTTGACAGTTTTATGTTCCGCAACGAGCCTGAGCGATGAGGAATTTATCTTAACCCTCGAGATTGGTGCACCACTTGTCATATTTTATGACCGCCTTTTGTACCTTTGCAACCCACACGGTTTCTCTGTATACCGCACTTAATTTTACGTTACAAATAGGGTACTCAAAGGCCCATGCCTATTTCCCTCAATAAATGAATTGAATTGAATTGAATTGAATATGTATTCCGGCCAGACTGAGTGAGTGACATCTTAGCCCGACTCCAGGCCTTACCTCGAGAACAATGGAGCTGTCTCTGCGGCCCGCAAGTGGTGAATTCATTGGCAGACAGTGACTAAACGTCCACAGATGCACTCTTGTCTTGAGCAGAATCCCGGTTCCTTAAAAAGAACGAGAGACTGCAACCACAGTGCACTTGTGCTTGCCCTTCCCCGCTATCATCCCACGGGCAGCATTTTTTTCTCCGGAGTAACATAACGTTACGAAAAACACTAATAACGATAAACCTACAGGAGTTTTTTCACTGATAGCCGATAGCCACTGAATTTCCTCTGATATTGTATATAAACCCACATTAAATACAGTTATTATTATTATTATTATAAAAAAGCGTATTGTAGTTTGAATTGTTTTGCTTTACTGTACCTAAAACTTGTAAAAATTAAAGCAACTAATATTCACAGTCCAGCTTACACGACTGACATGCGGATAATATTTTACTTATAAGCTGTTCGGTTCATTTCATTATTTTTCCTTTTTTTTGTTGTATATTTTGAGTATAACGGCTGTAGCCCTTGTTGACCATATTTATGTACATTCGAAATTATAAGTGCAAGTATAAACAGACAACATACAATACAATTAAACAGTTTAAATCAAATGTGTAGTGGTATGATACACATAAATTGAAACCAGGAAGTCAAATTTATGGTTGGTTTAAGATAGTCCTGCAGTGACTGTCGTCGTTAAGCAGTATAACAGCCGTTTGAACAAACCCTCAGTATCTGACATCATTATTTCGTTTGGAAAAGATAGGCAAATGCCTCTGATTTCCCAATTGGTTACATGTAGGCTAATAAAAGGCATCGATGCATAATAAAATTAAAAAGAGGTTATTTACATGATTCCATGCGAAAAGCGAGCAGGCGTCAGCTAATTGAAACGAATATACTGGTATATTATGAGTGGGATAAAAAAAGTAATGATAGGTTTGCAAGCGGCCGGTGCGTGAAAGGATTGATGTCAGCAAGCATATGCGATGAATTTGCTATAAGAAATTCCATTCAAATAGAATAAAAATATAGCAAGTAGTATTCTTATAATAAATAATAATATAACAAGGGGCACCGCTATACCAATCCATTTTTTTCTTAAAGGCCTCAACGGAAGCAGACATAACAATGCCCAGAGACAAAGCATTCCAATATTCGATCACATGTTTGGAGAAGAAGAACTGTCGTGTGTTCTGTCTGCCCCCATTCACACGTAGTTTAAAGGAATGACCTCTCAAATTCTTGGTTGTTGCTAACTGAAAGAAATCTCCAGGCACGAAGCAGCAGTCTTGACCGCATATAATACGGAATTTTAGCATCAGGTCATCTCTTAGCTGCCTTTAACTCAATAAAACGATTAGAAAACCGTGTTTTATAGGGTAAGGAGTCCTGTCCATTCACAAGTTTGGTTGCATGCCTTTGAACCTTTTCCAGCAAGCTGAGGTACTTAACGAAACTGTTGACACATTTAAATTCAAACTAGATACTCATTTTCTGAGAAACTATTGTCAATATAATGAAGATTGTGTAAACAGTGGCAGGTTGCGCCTGGCCCACACATATCGATGACCCTACATTTTCATTTGTCAGATATATCACTGTAAACGTTTGTCCTATTGACATTTTTGCATGTGAATAGGCAGCTCAAGGGCGAAAGCCTACTTCCCACAATAAAGTGACTTGACTTAAAGTGACTCAAGAATTTTGGCATACTGTCCACTCTATTAGCTTTCCGGTACCAGAAACTGGATTCCACTCAACGATAACTTCGTTTTCAAAAGTTTTCAACGGATTTTCGTAGAACACGGACTTCCATCGAGTCAGATCTCCCTCGTGTCGACTGTTTGCGAATCGAGACAAGCAACTTCTACAAAGGCTGAGTTACCGTACTAAACTTCTTTGTTGCGTGCATCATATTTCGAACATACTTGATAAAGATCTCTGTTCGGAATTCATCTACCACCGTATTAGGACGAAAATATCCAGCCTATAAAACTTTTTCCCTCGAACATAGGACGAAAATTCATATCTAACGTTTTTTTCTCGTGGATATAATATATGTGTGCAAAATGATAAAGGCTGAAATTGAAGTGCAAAATTTTACGCGGGATGTGATTGAACTGGCGACCACACACCTGCAAGATCGACGCCTACCCGACTGCGCCATTGCGGCACGCTGGAGGGACGCTCTAAAAGCCTTATGAATTGATTACGGCCAAAGTACGAGGAACACTATTGTGGCAGTTGTCAAACAGTAGCCTCCAATTTAAATTAACTGGAGAAAGAAATCAGGAGTATGAGGAATTTCATACAACAGACCCTCGTTTCACAGGATCGATTGCCAGCATCAACGCATAAGATTACACGGAGTAGAGTACGAGGCAATCTAAACACAACAATTCCTCAAATATTTACAATGTAATATTTAAAATTCCAGTCAAGAGTAGTGACGCACAGCCTCCAGTAACACGGAAAAATAAGAAAAAAAGGCGAAAGGTAAGACTACAGGGACGGTTACCAAAAACCTGAAGGGAATGATGGCAAACTCGAAAGAAAAGCAATCGAAGGTACAAAATGAAATTGATCAAAATATACCAATGAACGAGATAAACGAAACACGGCAGATAACGATTAACGAAAATAGTCTCCAGGCCACGTGCGCTTCATCAGAGGCAAATATAGAGGAGCTGTTGCCTACCGAATGGATGACACAAAGTGAACCCACAGCGGTAGAACCTCCCCAAGCCAAAGACGTTGAAGCCAGTATTGGGGAAGCCCCAACCTCAGCTAGGCAAATTATTCAACAGAACCCCCTGTATAGAGGTGCTGTGGAGAGGTCACAATGCATAATCGTCCATGGGCTTCGTGAATCAACCAACGAAAACCCCAGGTGTAAAATAAATGATGATATCATGGCCTTGCAAGAGTATTTGAGTGAAATGATAAGAAAGGAATAAAAAATTTCGATTTTTAAACTTTTCTGACTAAATAGTAAAGATGTCACAAACTTTCGAAGAAATTAAACAAAACCTTTAAAGGTAATTTCTGAAAAAAAACTTCAAAGAGACCCTCTAATCGAGCGAAGCGCAGGGGGAGTACCCGGTCACAGAGGTATTTTTTTTCAACCGGACTTCTCTATACAAGAGAGAATGAAATGGAGGGTGCTAAAAGCGGAATTGGAAAACTTGAAAGAACAGGGAGAGAAGGGACTGTTAATAAGGAACGGAGTGATTATTCGAATATAAAAACCTCTTCTGTGGAAGACGCCCGTCATTCTGAAAAAATTCTCACGGTCGAGCAACTAATCCAATGCAACAATCTACACAAAATCCAGTTCTACTGCTGAAATATGCAAAGCCTCTTGAATATGGACACATCCTGTGCAAATGTCGGTCCAGCTGACTCAAATAAAGAAGGCAGCGACATAGCCGGCTTACAACACAAAAATAAACTTCAAGGCATATACACCAATGTCCAAAGCCTACTCCCTAAATTAGATGAATTTAAGATAAACGTGTGACAAACTTCACCAGATATCATCTCATAACTGAAACGTGGCTGACCGCGAAGGTGGACGATCAGTTTTCAGTTATTCAGAAAGGATAGAGCAGGACTCCATGGTGGGGGTGTGCTGACTTATGCCAGATATGGCCTGCTCGTGTCAAAAAAAGGAAAAGCTCACATGCGAAACTGAAGCCATCTGGCTCACCATCAGAACTCCGGGGTCCCATGCACTTGAGATCCTAATGGTCTACCAACCACCGAGAAACGATCCGCAGTCAGACAGTAGACTGATAGATTATTTAGAATCGTTTGCTAGTCGATCCGAAGTCATGATTATGGGTGACTTTAACGCTCCGAATATCGATTGGAATCTGAGCTCGGCACCAGTCTCGAAATCAAACTTTGATCGCCGCCTCCTAGAAGCTATACACAAATGCTTCCTTACTCAACACGTCCTGTCTCCGACCGGAATATGCGAGGGGCAACAAGCTAATTGTTTGGATCTTGTATTGACAAAGGCGCCTGACAGCGAAGATTTTGTGAACTGTCTACCACCACTGGGCAAAAGTGATCACGTAGTCCTAAATTGGGAATATTTACTCTCTCTGTCCCAGATCGAAGCATCACAGTCAAACGCAACCTTTGGCGTGGAGACTTTACCCAAAGGAAAATTGATGTACGCCATTTAGATTGGAATGAAACATTCACCGGGTATATTCTCGAGGATTGGTTGCAATTTATGGCCGTATTACAGGGACTTACCACCAACTACTGTCCTTATTCGAAAAAAAGATCACCAACAGGCCCCAGGGGCTAATGACCACACTGGAGAGTGAAATAAACCCCAAGCGAAAGCTGTGGCAAACTTATCTAAAGGAAAAGACCGTCAAATCGCTGATGAAGTACAAGATGCAGATGAACATGGTAAAGGCCTGGTTTATAAAGCCCGCCAACGTTTCGAGAGTAACTTGATAAACCGTGCAGCAGAATACCCGAAGCTCTTCTACAACTACATTAGGCAGTGCACTCGAAGAAAAGACCCCATCCCTTTGTCAAAAACGGATAAAGGGGTCAAACTTTGCAAGGACGAGAAAAGGCTGAGCATCTATCTGAGTTCTTTTAGTTGGTTTTTACGAGAGAAGCCAATCTAACTGCTGATAACTAAAGTGCGGAAGAGATCCCGACAATTTAATCAGTTGTCATAATAATAGCTATTGTTCTGCAGGAAATACTGAAGCTGGACGAAACCAAATCGCCAGGTCCTGATGTAATACCAGCAAAGTTGTTGAGAGTTGGCCGTAGAGTTGGCAGAACATTTGTGTCTACTCTTCCAAGCCTCCCTCGCTGCAGGCAGGTTGCCACCCGATTGGAAGACCGCGTGGATTTCCCTGATACATAAAAGTGGCAGCCGGGCTTCCGCAAATAACTACCGACCGGAACGTCTCACCTCCATAAGTTGCAAGATTATGGAGCGAATCATCAAACGTGAAATGATGCACTTCCTGGAGCGGCATCATCTTCTCCCTGACGCGCAGCACAGATATCACAGAGAAAGGTCCGGTTTAACTAATTTTCTCTACTGTCTGGAACGATGGACCCGAGCGGTCTATGAAGGAAATGTGGTGCACGCAGTCTAAATAGACCTCAAGAAGGCCTTTGATAGCGTGCCTCACCAGCGTTTTCTATACAAACTCAACCATATTGTGGTATGGGGCAAGCTTTTGAAGTTGATTGAAAACTTATTGCTTGGGCGATCTCAGATTGTCCGTCTTGGCGATCAACAATCGGCGGAGGTGGCGGTTGAGAGTGGGGTTCCTCAGGGCTCCGTCCTTGGACCTATCCTCTTCCTTATATACATTAATGAATGCATAACTGGGTTGGACTGTAATACCGCCATGTTTGCTGACGATATAAAACTTTGGAAGGTCATCCAAAACGAAGCTGATTAAGCAAATCTACAGGCGAACTTGCAAAGACGCGATGAATGGTCACACAACTGGCTCCTCCCATTCAATGCTACCAAGTGCAATATTCTGCGAGTCGGCAGAACCAGCTCCAGGCACCAGAGAATTTACTATCTGGATGACACACCGCTACCAGAGATAAAGGCTCAGAAAGATCTAGGAGTATGGATCACGCCCTTACTGAAGCCATCGTTCTATTGCTCAAAAGAAGCAAAATCTGCCATGTCAAGCTTGTATCTAATCAAGCGAGCGTTTACAAAGTTCGACAAATGGTGCTTTAATAAGGTCTTCGGGATGTTCGTGCGACCACAATTAGAATTTGCCATACAAGCCTGGAGACCGTGGCCAATCAAAGACCACAACACCCTGAGAAGGTTCAAAGACGTGCAAACAAGCTTGTTCAAGGTCAAAGCTGCCTGCTTTACGAGACACGATTGTCCAATCTTGATTTGTTTCCTCTGGACTATAGACAGCTACGCGGAGACCTAATACAAGCCTTTCGCATTCTGCGGGGTCAGGATTGTTGCCTTGCATCTGGCGACTTCTTTGAGCTGGTCACTACCACTACTTTGCGAGGACATCCTATTAAACTACGTTTGACAGGTGCAAGACTCGACACAAGAAAGTTCTTCTTTCCAACAGAGTGATTTAGACCTGGAATGCTCTGCCTGCGGACATAATCATGTCCCCATCCGTTGACCAGTACAGCCATAAGTACCACTACGACATCAGAATCTAACACATTTCCTTAAACATATTCCCCCCACAATTTTCGTGTTATATAACATACTACTCCCTATTTTTAGTAATATTATTTAGAATTTATTTATTTATTTAGAATTTATATTTGGTTAGCACCGGGAAGGTACTGTCTAAGCAAACATTAGTAACGAAATAAAGTTATGACAATGTGTGCAGATAAAATGTACAAATTTATAACTTGTCCTGCTATGTCAACAGTGAGCAATGTTTTAAAATTAATGGTGAACTAGAAAAAATAGGCAGTGAAAAAAAACTCCTACCATGAAAATGGAGGCAGAGTTCAATAGGCCTTCATTTTAGAAAAGAAGGTAGGAGAAAAAACTGCCTAGGAAAAAATAGTCAGGTGGTAGAATAGGGTAATACTGCAGTAGCATTTCAGAATGAGATAATGAAACGTCGAGGTGATTCGTTCCTGATCATTTAGGCGTATGAAACAGAATCTCACGAAAATGCGTCAATGAACTTAAGTCCTCAGCATCATAGGATCCAGAATTGAATTCTGATGATGGTTAGTATCCAAAGAAACTGCAGCATTTAAGACTGTGGACCACCGAATTTGTACGTCCGAATGACGTCCTCGTTTGGAGGACGGGTGATATAAGGAGACATTATAGTTCATGGGCGTCTCGAGGTAGCGTAAATATAGTTTCAAGAGGGTTATTTTATAATTTTTTTCCGATGCCCTATAGTGTGACCGGGAGATTACCCTTTGTTCAAAATCCATTATGTGTTGGCCTTTTTTAATTTGCAGTGTCATTGACATAAATAGGGAGCTCAAAGGCTTCGCCTATATTTCCCTTAATAAAACTGAACTGAAAAAAGTTGCATTTATTCCAATATCTTTACCACTTAAATGATACATACAATCATCAATTTCGCTTTCATAGAGATGATGGATCATTACATTACTAAGATGGCTTTTGAGGTGGCCTATAATCAAATAAACACACCGAGTTAACAAATGCTCACGTGTATATGCCATCAACATCCTTTTGTCAATTTTTAAAGTCTTGAGCCGTAAGGTGAAAAAATATTCATGCCGACAGAGAGGTTGCCCACCAGATAAGCGATCTTTTCTTGGAAAGAAAACCAACAAAGTCAAGTGACAATGAGCTGACCGATAGTAAGAAAATGCGCATTCATACTCCCATGCACAGAACCCAAGTACTATGAAAGGGAATAAAACTTTCAAACTCCCGTTGTACTTGTGTCAACGAATTGCTTTCTTGGTAACCATTTTTTTCTGAAAACCCAAATTACTTGACATTAAGCCAACTCGACCTACGACGTTACTTTTTATCTGCTTATACGCTCCTCAAAGTACGTTAATTATAATAGGCTTTTCAACCAGCTCTCCATAGGATTATCAAAAGTTGCAACTGATCAACAGTTTATAATATCAGTTAATGCAAATCTGTTGTTGTGTTTTACTGTCTGTCAATGCCTAATAAGCCAGCAATGAAAATCACAGTCTTCCTTGACGTTGCATGTTCTAATTACTGTATAATTATGAGTCACTATTCACCTGCCAACAAGTGCTCTAGGTTGAGCAACGAGGCTTAAAAAGATAAGTATTTTCGCCGACGTGGCGTCGCACGTCCTAAGGATTCAACTAATGTTAGTTTTACTTAACTGAAACGCAGACGAAAAAGACAAAAGTCTTCGAATTAGTTGGCGCAGTTTATCGAAATCATAAATAAAAAACGATATATCTGAAAGTGTGCATCATTTTATTGATCCTGACTGCTCATTTCACATTCAGCGATTTTCCTCTGCAAATAAAAGGTCATTATCAGTTTCTAATCGACCGGGGTCGCCCATTTTGAACACGTGTTCTGTTCTGTACATAGGTACATGTGCCCCCTAAAACGGGCCACGTGGTAGATGCGTTGGACCCACACGGGGGCCACATTAGGGCACGGCAGGCGTTATTCGGGTTGCGCTCCCATAACAAATGCCGAACATGGAGGTGTGGTGGCACGCCTAGGGGCGGCTAGGATTTAGGGGACCCAGCCGCGCCAACCACCTACGTCCCTCTCCGCCTTCGGTCTTCTTGACTCTGTCTTGACACCCGGGCTCGGGTGGGGGGGAGGAGAGAGTGCGGTAGCTGCAGCGCAAGGCTACTATCACTTAAAACTAATTCACGCGCAAGTCACCGTCCCTGCACCACCCTTCCATGGAGCATACGGTGGACATCGTCGGACTACGACGGTCGAACATAGGTACATGATTGTGCAGTCAAGCTTTCGGCGAACAGGAAAGCCTGACAACTGTGTAAAATGAGTTGAGACTAATCCCATCTGACTAAAATCAATAGGGTTGTACGATCACTTCCGGCGCTTAATAC
Source organism: Schistocephalus solidus (assembly GCA_017591395.1). Classification (NCBI taxonomy): domain Eukaryota; kingdom Metazoa; phylum Platyhelminthes; class Cestoda; order Diphyllobothriidea; family Diphyllobothriidae; genus Schistocephalus; species Schistocephalus solidus. Next base: position 19,695 of record WEDG01006562.1, read on the forward strand.
CCGACCGAGCCACCCTCTGCGCAGTATATTTTGCACAATATTGAAGGGATCGAACGTCCGAGATGAATGCAGGTAATCCTCAAACACCCCCCGGATGTTCGCCATGCACACTGATGGGGTAGGTCTTCCAGCAGCTGATGTTACTTCCCTGACTGACAGGCTTATAAGTTCCGGTCGTCACGCCTTCTATAGTGGACGATAACGCCTCACGAACTTTGTTGTTTTGGGACTCCTTAATAGGAGGCTTGACAGTGCGAATGATTTTTTGGATGCCTTGCTGCGCCACAGCAAAACTTTGTGACAATCGGCTACCAGTTCCTGGCAGAAAAACTTCATGGAATTGACCGGATCTGAATTAAATTAGATAGATTGTTTTCTGGAGTTTCGAATACTCTATGCACGCTGTCAAAAGCTACGCCAAATGAGCCTTTGGTCTGCAGTATTGTTTTTTTTTGGATTTGTGATAGGGTCGTACGTCGTCACAATGACAACAATGACGCTCCGAACCAGTTTTCAACGACTGGTCAATGCTTACACACGACTTCAAAAGGTTCAACCAAACACCAGGCCGTTCTTATAGCGAAGAAATTCTACTTTGAGTAAATATCTCACTTGTTCAATAAGATCTCTAAGTAAATATGATGGGATCAGGTGACGAGTAAATTATGCGAGTCAACTTGGCTCCCGTATTTGGATGCTTTCCTTCTGATAGTTTGGCACCATAGACGGAAGGTTTGCAAATGGCTTTAAGAACACTAAGTAATTTTTTCTTTCTTCAAAGACGTTTCCAATGTTTTAACAAAAAACGCCTTCGCTTGCAGCATACCATTTTTACCGGTCAAGGCTGGAATACTGATCATCTTCGTGCTTCAGAAAAAATATTAGCAACAAACATGTCTCAACGTACTCTGCGTGCTCTAATGCTTTAGATAGACTGCACTTTCAGCAGTCTGTTTTCTCTCATGCTAATACTTTTTTAACTCCCAAAGCCATGGAAACTCTAACACTATATTCACAAATCTTTCGAGTAGACTGCAATTTTCTTTCTCATTTCTTTTTTTAGTCTTGGAGAGCCAGGAATAAACTTACGCCAGCAATTTGAAGCAAGACAGTTAGGTAAAAAGTGGATGCCTCGCGACTTCTAAGTTTCACCTAACAATATGCACTTCAAAAAGGACATGAGACATCGGATAATGAAGAAAGTCTTGGAAAATGTTCCTCAAAACCATTTTTCTCCGAGGCCATATCAGGTACATGATAACTTTTCATGGTTTACCTTTCAGTTTGAATTGCTAGACACGGTGTGCGAAAGAAACACTATAATATGTATGAATAACAACATCTCAAAGTGTTTTATCATACATTCACTGTATACGGACTTTTCCTACTGTCATCACGAAAAGTCTATGTTAGTGATCGCTCCAGGTAGGCGAAGTTTTATTTATCCGAGCTCTCCTACGAAGACTGCTCCATTCAGTTAATGGCAAACACTTTTCATCGGCACACTGGATTACAGCCGCTAGTCATCCTAGAACCTGATGATCCACAAGTTTCGTCAGCCAGGTCTGCACGGGCTATTTTCGCTACACCTAAATCAGCTTTGGCTCTTTGCTGCTCTTCAAATTCGTCAGCTTTTTCTATTTCACAGGTTAGTTACCTCACCAACTGTTTATATGATTTTAAGATCGTTTTTTGATTCAGTATTTGGAGAAATTGCTGGGACTGCTAGTAAATGCATGATACTTACAAAGTAGATCACAGTCTACGGTTACTACCCGTGTGTTTAAAAATCGATTGATAGCACTTAATATGTTGCATAGAGAACTATTAAATGAAGCTATAGCCCAGCCTTTGACTTTTCGGTTTCATGGACAACTTAAAGAATTGAATTCTTTTTATTATTTTACTTGATTTTTACCTCTTTCAACGTTCATCATGCTTTTCATCGCTCCCTCCACCAGTAATCTTGTGTGCGTTTTGTAGTTTTCTTTGTATTTCCTTTTATCCTGTACCTGAGCGGATACTGTGTCAATAGAAGGTTTGTAACTCGGCCCATAAGCGCGTTGCAACTCTTTGCTGGTTCTCTCCTACCGAATAAGGCTTCACACACATAACCATAAGACAGCTTTACGATTTATTTGCAAGCTTATAAATGATGTTTGAATTTAGTTGCCCTATCAGAATTTGCTAAGTCCAGCCCCGTTTTATGTATATGTTCGAGCTAGCTCGGTCAGCTACGGCGAAAAACTGTATGCTATTGCTTACGTTTCGTAAAACAGTTATCTGTTTTTTTTTGAAAGTAGGTAACAATAGGTGTGTATGCACAGTTTTAAACATGTGCCCTTACCCCGAAGTTGATAATCAGTTCGACTGTTTATCTAAACCAGCCAAGTCCGGTTATAAGGAATTTCCCCAAAGTTTGCTAATTAATTTTAGACACCTAAAGTTAATCGAAGGGAAATTTGTCTAACTTTTTCCTGAGAAAGTTTTAAATAACTACCCGCTCCGTCCATCACGTCTCCGGACAAGCTTGAAAAAGTAAGATGCTATCATCTAATCCTGCGTCGGTTAGTGCTATGTCAGCAATCGCATCGGCAATGCTGGAGGGACCTATTGATGAGTCGATCGCTTAATACTGTGTCGCAAGTTCACAGAAAATCGATAAAATTGACTTTCCCTGGCGGACTGCTCAAATATATTACTATACATCCTCACTCGTGTTCATTAGCCTGCATGTAAACCTAACGATCCAGTACTCATATTCATTCCATTTCCCTGGCCGACTCAATTCAACTGCCACCGGCATCGCAATCACCGCTGGACTGTGGACTTTGGCCAAATTTAGGGTTACTATGTATATCACTATGCAGAATAATATGACCGACAAAGACAAGGGAGACTTGAATGGCCATGTGTGGCTTATTATCCGTCATCAGCCAGCCATACACAACTCCAGCGACAAGGGAAACCGGAATGGTCATTTCTTGTCTCTGTCGGTTCCGCCTAAACATCATATGCTACACGTCACTATGCGACCGCCTGCGAGGGCTCTAGCCTGAGCTCCAGGGCACAACGAAACATGCATGTTCCTTAAGCAGATCGGTGAGCCCCACACTATCATCATATTCCCGATCACAACCGACAAAACAACGAGCCCGTGGCTCAATGGTAAAACGTTCGACTCAAATACCAAAGGTCGCGGGTTCAAATCCCAGGTGTGCCACACTTGGGATTGGGTATGACTGGCTGATGACGGCTAATAAGCCAGAAATGGCCATTCCGGTCTCCCTTGTCTTTGTCAGTTCCATTCCATCATATGCTACACGTCGCTATGCGACCGCCTGCGAGGGCTCTAGTCTGAGCTCCAAGGCACAACGAAACATGCATGTTCCTTAAGCAGATCGGTGAGACCCACACTATCATCATATTCCCGATCACAACCGGCAAAACAACGAGCCCGTGGCTCAATGGTAAAACGTTCGACTCAAATACCAAAGGTCGCGGGTTCGAATCCCAGGTGTGCCACACTTGGGATTAGGTATGACTGGCTGATGACGGCTAATAAGCCAGAAATGGCCATTCCGGTCTCCCTTGTCTTTCTCAGTTCCATTCCATCATATGCTACACGGCGCTATGCGACCGCCTGCGAGGGCTCTAGTCTGAGCTCCAGGGCACAACGGAACATGCATGTTCCTTAAGCAGATCGGTGAGCCCCACACTATCATCATATTCCCCGATCACAACCGACAAAACAACGAGCCCGTGGCTCAATGGTAGAGCGTTCGACTCAAATACCAAAGGTCGCGGGTTCGAATCCCAGGTGTGCCACACTTGGGATTGGGTATGACTGGCTGATGATGGCTAATAAGCTAGAAATGGCCATTCCGGTCTCCCTAGTCTTTGTCAGTTCCATTCCATCATATGCTACACGTCGCTATGCGACCGCCTGCGAGGGCTCTAGTCTGAGCTCCAGGGCACAACGAAACATGCATGTTCCTTAAGCAGATCGGTGAGCCCCACACTATCATCATATTCCCGATCACAACCGACAAAACAACGAGCCCGTGGCTCAATGGTAGAAACGTTCGACTCAAATACCAAAGGTCGCGGGTTCGAATCCCAGGTGTGCCACACTTTGGATTGGGTATGACTGGCTGATGACGGCTAATAAGCCAGAAATGGCCATTCCGGTCTCCCTTGTCTTTGTCGGTTCCATTCCATCATATGCTACACGTTGCTATGCGACCGCCTGCGAGGGCTCTAGTCTGAGGTCCAGGGCACAACGGAACATGCATGTTCCTTAGCAGATCGGTGAGCCCCACTATCATATATATAGTATATATATATATATATGGAATGGAACCGACAAAGACAAGGGAGACCGGAATGGCCATTTCTGGCTATGCCGTCATCAGCCAGTCATGCAATCCCAAAGATAGTGGCACTGCAGGTTCAAAACCGCGACGCTGTGGTGGCTGAGTCGAGCTGCTCTACCATTTGAGCCACGAGGCTCAGTTGTTGTCGGTTGTGATCGCGTCTGATGATTAGTGTGAGACTGCTGCTGAAATCTGCATGTTCGACCAATACCGGAAGCTCGAACGTCGCAGGCGTCTAACGGCGATAACATGTGTCTGGGCGGCTGGGCTGAGACCGGAAATGGCAGCGACTAGCGGCATGACCGTCGCGATCGCCTGCAATCGAGGTGTGGCGCTGGGCTCAGGCGCGACGCTGTGCTGAACTGTCGACCGAATCGTGTGCAATCGGTGTAACCGAAATATGACTGATAATTAATCTTTCGTCTGCGCAAAGAGCGATGCGTCATTTCCGTATGCCCTGGGCTTTCAGACCGCGCTGAACGATCTGTGCGGTCCATTAACATATGCTGGAATGTTCGACAAAGGCAGAGACCGGAAAATCGCCGTCTCTGGCGGCCAGCGTCAAACCAGTCGTACGGCGAATCGGTGGCTGGCACCTGCTCCCGCGACGGCGGTCGACGAAGTCGAACGCTCTACGACATGAAACCACCAGGCTCGTTGTTTAATCGCGTGTCCGAATATGACTGATGGTGAATCGCCGTCCAGCATGGCCTCGCCAGGCGATATCGACTAACGGCATAATCGGAATAAAATCGACAAAGAGACAAGGGAGACCGGAATGGCCATTTCTGGCTTATTAGCCGTCATCAGTCGGT